>VDFB02324369.1:0-135028 GCA_007258455.2 Sequoia sempervirens | reverse complement strand
GAAATCGCCGGTCCAATGTAGCTCGGAGTGATTCGGCGTATTTGGGTGCAAAAGAGGACCATCCCTGGCGTAAACGTACAACAAGATGAGAGTGTGATGCTAATCTAGGTGTTATGTGTAGCAGATCAAGCTTGTTGTCATGCAAATGCTGAATGATGGTTGATTGGTAAGCTTATTACCACAGTGATGTTACAAAGGTTTTTCTTTGAAGCAAGGAAATTTGTGTTCACTTATCATTTTTTAGTATTATTATTCTACGCTTTCTTGTGTAACATCTAGGCTAGTGGCTTATAAGATGAGTGTTATTTTGCTCGAATATGCACATTATGCACTAATTTTTCATTGATCTATGTTCCTTTGTAAGTGGAATGGTTTGAAAGTGTCATTTGTACCTACTAGTACAATTGTAGAATGGTATGGTGTGGTTATTGTGGAGGAACAATGCCTTTGTGACATAGTTGTATGGCAAGACTTTCATGGAAATTTTTTGTGAATGCTTTTGCAGGAAAATAGTAAAATGTTAAGGTCTTTTACAGTGGAAGGTTGCAGTAGGTTTTGGTTTCAAGGGGAGCTTCTTAGCATATTCTTTATTCTTGATATTTTTAGCTGATATGTTTATTGTGTATGTATGATGTATTAATGTGACAAGTGACAAACAAGCTTCATCACTATTTGTGTTTGTGATCTCTTTTCATGTTATTATGGATTCAATGGTAGTTGGCATGACACTTCATCTTTTAGTTCTCGATGGATATGATACTCTTACCCACTCCTTTGACCTTTGGAATTGTTTTCAAAAGGGGGAGAAAAGTTGATATTTATAGTTGAGATTGACACTACATTGTACAAAAATAAGTTTTTCTTTATTTATCAGTTTCTTGTTGTATATTGGTTTATTGCTACAGGTTCATATTTTTACTTCTTTGACATTGGTAATCATATACGTTGTTTGACATCAATTCCAAAGGAAAAGTTTGTTGACATTGATTTTGGCATTGATTTCAAGGGATGATCATAGGTGGCATGCATTCAAATAATGAGACAATTTTGTTTTTTGTTGAATTTTCAACTTGGCACATTTTTAGGTAATACACTATATATACATTTGTGGCATTTATTGAAGGTTTATTGTTATTTGGTTGGTTGCAATGAAATATACATTTCTCTATTTCTAGGTGAGTTTGGTATTGATAAGTCATGGAGGCAGCAATACTTATTGAGGCAACAATACTTGATATAATTGGGGTTTAGATCATGTAATGGTCTTTTGCATTTTTTTGGTTTATACTTCAATACTTGATATATTTGACTTTCAAATTAACACAAGGATTTCACTAGGATCCTTGTTCATTATGAAGTTAGACCACTTTCATAAAAGTAAATAGGGAGGATTGACATATATCATTTTTTTGTTTGGCTAGTGACTTTGAGAAAAAACACCGACATAATAAGTTGTTGCATATCTAAAAGGTAATGATGAAATTTCAACATAATGGTTAGTGGTTTGATAATTTCATTTGAAAAGGCTTACCAAGTTCATTATGACCTAAATATTTTTATTAAATATAAGCAACAAATCATTTTTAACACAACCAGCTTAGGGCTCAAAGAAACTTTCAAAGAGTTGGTTGTATTGTGGCTGCAAAGGATGGGTTTTAGGCAATAGACTTGTAGTTTTAGTTTCTATAGATAAGTCAATCTTCATTGATTAAGTTGCATTGTATTTATCTAAAAATTAGTTGAGTGTTTATTGTCTTTGCATTTGTTAAGGTTGATTTGTGGTTGCATTATGTATGGCTATCAAATTTGATTCAAAGTCTATCATTTCAATCTTGTTCAATTTTTCATACTCTCATTATGTTTTGGTATTGAGCACACATGTAAGTTTATTGTCTAATCTTATGTATATCCTTTTGCTAGGGCAAAGGCTCTCTAAAGGTATTGTTGTTCCTATTTTGTATTGTCTAGGGCATAGTTTTGTTACAAATTCATTGTTGTTTGTAAAGTGAAAACTAAAGTTTATTGATTGGATTGGTGTGGAGTATTTTGTGTAGTTTGCATACCTTGATTTAGATGCAATGTAAATAATATACCAGTGTGTATTACATATGTCTAAGGTGCATAGTGTTTATTTCATCAATAATAGTTTAAGTGGCTGGAAATGCTTTGAGTTTGAAAGATGTGCAATGCAATGTAATCAGCAATATGAATAAACTACATAATATAACCATTCTTTTTATGCTATTGTACATCAAGATATTTAACCATTGCTCACTTGATTAAAATTTCAAAGACTTTAATTATGCACATGAGGAGGCAATTAAATTTCGATTGTCAACTTCTATATATGAAATTATCCAATAATCAAGTGTATGTCCATATACAAAAATGGCATCAACGCCAAATCAAACAAAATTTTACAATATGTGGCATATGCCATCTCGGTAACTATTCAATATTTACATGCCAAAATGTCTATCTCATTCTAAACTACTGGTGGATCATCAAAATGGAGCCTCTTTGAAGCACTCGTTGCATCTCTGAAGGTAGCTGCACAAGAAAAGTCAAACCACAATTGAGATTACTTATACTATATAATTTAAAATCGAATAATTAACATCAAAATCAATATACATTAAATTATAATTGAACTCTAAAATTGTAATCTTGATTACTTGAAATATCCGTCTCTTCAAAGGGTCATGAGTTCTAGAATATGCCCCTCTCAAAGAACCGACCAAACCATCTTTTGTAATTTCAATCTATATAGGTGAACAAAAACATAAAACTGATCCAAGTTAGCATACAATTGTCAGTAATAGGAACATATAAATACCAAACACAGAATAAAATGAACACATACTTCTTTAGGTGTTTTGACACCTCCTCCTCTTGAGCCGCCTAACACCTACTCTTCCGCCAGGGTTCCAACACGACGCCGTGTTGTAACTTTGTCAACAAGGACGAGTAGCTCATAATACCGCACATGTACCACAAGTACATATGTTCAATCTATGCTCCATGTATGTATAATCAATATAAGATCTTTAAAATTCTTAATTCAATCAAATTTTGAGTTCAATTACCTTGCCCTTATCCAACATTACACTTCCATAGTCTGAACAAGGTTGCACCTCGCTCGCAGAAGGTATTTCCTACAAGAGGAAAAGAAGATAAACATATAAGTTATTATATAATTTCATTTTAATGACAATTCAAAGGACAAGAAAGTATAATATAAATAAATGTAAATGAATGAGTGCAAAAATATATACTGTGTGCGTGTCCAGGCCAAATGAAATGGCCCTCAAGGTGCTATCTGTCACATTTGTCAGCTCCTCCTAAGACATCAACTGTTAAATAGACCATGTAAATAAATATTAGTACATTATACTATCTCTTATTAATATTCATTTAAAAATAAATGCAAGTTATAAATTCACAACTTAAATTTTACCTGTGTCACGAGTCCAATGTCCCCCTCTCTAGCAGGAGAGGACTCTATATGGTGTGCTCCACTCCCCTGCGTCTGATCTATAATATCCACATCATGGAAGTCATAATCAGAAGTGTCTAGGGGATGCTCGACAGGCTCTACAAGAGGACCCAAGCATATTTGGCGGCACATGGAGCAAGTATGTGGTACACAAATATGTGGACCTGATGAGGATGATGCAGCAGCACTCGAGCCATCACCAACATCACCAGAATGTGGCTGAGCTACTATAGAAGCATGTGAAACCAAAAGACCACTCAAAGAGGGAATAGCATCGATAGCCCCAGGGCGTCAAGATCCCTCGCATAATATCCGATGGTATACCGGAGGTGGCGGAGGAAGGGAGGGAGGGGAACATGTGGGTTGGTATTACTCTAACTCCGCCTCTTCTATCCCGGGCATACCTCCACCACGTTCCCCGGAAGGGTCTAATGTCAAAGTAATTGACATGATGCCCTAACACAAACTCAAAGATATAATTTTTATAAAGTAAAATGGTACATCCAAATTGTTGTTATGGTTTCAAAAAACTATACACCAACGACGCAAAAAAATTTTCTACAATGTCTCTATGAGTGCACCATTTTATAGAAAGTTTTGTTTTGTTAACATTAACTGGCAAACCAGTGCGGGGGTTAACAAATAAAGAGGCTATTTGGGCTTTGGTTATCCCAAGATCTTTCACATCATCATAGGACAATCCACATGCATAATATTCTCTCATGTTTTCTCGCCACGAATGAAATGCATTATGTTGCGAGGAGAGGGTTTCTATATTTTTAATTATTTCATTCATTGTGCTTGACATCGAAGATAATCGAGGGACTCTTGTATAAACTTCAGAAATGCCCCTTAATTGTTGCAATTTTTTAGAAATTAATTCTTGAATTGATGGCTGTGGAGGTGGTGGAGGTGGTGGTGGTGGAGGTGGAGGAGGGGGAGGAGGTGGAGGGGGAGGTGGAGGAGGTGGAGGAGGTGGAGGAGGTGGAGGTGGAGGTGGAGGTGGTGGGAGGTGGTGGAATTGGCATTTTCATCGCCGCCAGCCTATAATGTCTGGCCCAATATAAAACAAATCAATCTAATTAGAATTAGACAATATAAATGAAAATATTATAAAATAATTTCTAGTTTATAACAAAAATCTATAAAATTTTCTAATTTTTAATCCAAATACATAAAAAATTCTATTTTTAAGTCAAAATCCATTGCAAACATTCAAATTTTATCAAAATCCATGCTAAAGTTTGGTGGTAAAGGCTTAATTGTTTGAATATGACTAATTGGAGGAAGTTGAATCATATTCTTGTTTAACAATTGCAACATGATCACATGGAGAGAATCAAACAACTATGAAAATTTCCTATCTCATGGCCTAAATTTATATCTAGAGTTATGTTTACAAGAGTTACTGGCCTCAATATTATGAGCTTGACATGAATGTTTATCAAGTAATGAATATTTTGTTTTTCTTTTTAAATGATTGATAGTTGTTTGAGGCATGACTTATATGATTGACCAATACGAGCCTATGAAGGGGTACCTTCATACCAACTAATCAATATTCGATAATCATGAAGGGTTATACAAAAACGTGTTAAGGATGGATATTTCATTAGCTGATTTTCGCACAAGAAAAACCATGAGACCATGGCTTGCTGCTTACTATTATGCTTTGATAGATCTTTTCCAAGCATCCATAACTTGTTCATAAGCAGGTCTGTTTTAGGGTTTTAGCTATAGCAGCAAGGTAGTGAACTGTTTGATAAAATGCTTTGGTAGACATGTATGAAAATAAGATAGACAAGGCAATGAATTGCTTGAAAAAAGTGTCTCAAAGAAATGCAGTCTCATGGTGATGGAATGCCATGACGAATGCCATGGAAAGCAAATTGCTACGGATTGTCATGGCATTCCATCACCGTGAGATCAAGATTTGTTTGAGGCATTTTTTCCAAACAATTCACCGGCCTTGGTTTCATGTTATTGCTTACTATTATGCTTTTGGTGATTTTTTCCAAGCATCCATAGCTTGGTTTTGAAAGCACTTGTTTTAGGCTTTTACCCATAGCATGAAGGCTGGAACCGCTTTGATAAAATGTTTTGGTAGACATGTATGAAAAATGTGGTAGCATAGAAAAGGTAGTGAACTATTTGAAAAAATGCTTCAAAAAAATGTGGTCTCATGGTGATGGAATGCCATAACTAATGCCATGACAAGCAAATTGCTATGGATTGTCATGGCATTCCATCACCATGAGACCACATTTCTTTGAGGCATTTTTTGAAATAGTTCACTGCCTTGTCTATGCTATTGCTTACCATTATGCTTTGATAGGTCTTTTCCAAGCATCCATAACTTGCTCATAAGCAGGTCTGTTTTAGGGTTTTAGCTATAGCAGCAAGGTAGTGAACTGTTTGATAAAATGCTTTGGTAGACATGTATGAAAAATGTGGTAACTTGACAAAACATCGCCATCTGATATTTATGCGGTTGTAGTATGTTTTGTGCAATGTAATCAATGGTATGAATATAACCAACAAAAATCTATTTTCTATAATTCATGGATTGAACTCTGTATTTTATTTACTCTCAATGTTTTGTACAACCTGGAAATGCATTACATTTTTTAAAAAAAAAAAGTAGTTCTTACTATTTTCTTTTAATTTTTTATGTTTTTTTTTGCAAATCTACCAAAAAACCCTAGTTTTTTCTACCAAAAACCAATATTTTGAAAAAAATCAATTAAAAATAAACAAATCTAATTGAAAATTTGATTAAAAATTAAAAATTTTACCTGATAGAGGTGGATTCCAAATCGGATATCGGATTTCGCTCTCCACTATGCGCCCCCCGCCGATGAGCCGAAAATAAAAATGAATGAGTTTTGGTCGCGGCTTTTTTTTATATATACAGTTGACCAAAATCGGATATCGATTTGAATCGGATATCCGATTTGGATCGGATATCCGATTCCTTTTGCTTGTGTCAGAATGAGATTTAGCCTTTTGCTTGGGTCGGAATGAGATTTGTTTTACACTGAACAAAATCGGATATCCGATCCAAATCGGATATCCGATCCAAATCGGATATCCGATTCCTAAAACTAAGTTTTCCCTCTGCCTCGGTAGTCACCCCAGCTCCAAAAAGTCAACTCACCATTTTCGCGTTTTTGAGTCGTAGAAACACGTATTTTTTCCTCCATTGCCACTTTTTGGCATACCATGATCCTGCACATGCCCGGATACTTCAGTGAAATCAGAAATTAAATTGGGGAATGATAATACAGTTGTAGTCATGGGTAAAGGTGCAATTAATGTGATGACAAAGCTTGGTAAGAAGTCCATTCCTGATGTTTACTTTGTACCTAGTTTGAAGCATAATCTCATAAGTGTGGGACAACTTTCTCAAAAGGGTTATAGAGTTGTTTTTGAAAATAATGTGTGCATTATATTTGATATTCCTCCTAGTAATAAGGTGATTGCAAAGGTTGAAATGACAAATAACAGAATGTTCCCACTTCAAATGAAAAATGAATTAATGGAGAATATTGAAGCAAGTTTCAAGGCATCAAGTCAAGATCAAGCATGGATATGGCACTTGAGGTATGGTCATCTTAACTTCAAAGGATTGTGTTTATTGAAAAGGAAAGAAATGGTAAGAGGCTTACCTCCTATTGAAGCACCATTAAGTTCATGTGAAAGTTGTATTTTGGCTAAGCATCATAGAACAAGTTTTCCAAAGGGAATGTCATATAGAGCATGGGCACCTTTAGAAATTGTGCATACTGATATATGTGGTCCAATGCAAACACCATCTTTAGGGGGAAGCATTTATTTTCTAACATTCATTGATGATTTTAGTAGGAAAACATGGGTTTATTTTCTGAAATATAAATCTGAGGCATTTGGAAAGTTCAAGGAATTCAAAGCATTGGTTGAGAAACAAAGTGGCCTACCCATCAAGGTATTGAGATCAGATAGAGGAGGTGAATTCAAGTCAAATGAGTTTTTGTATTATTGCAGGTATCATGGAATAAAGAAGCAGTTTACTACAAGTTACACACCTCAGCAAAATGGTGTTGCAGAAAGAAAGAATCGAACAATAATGGAAATGGCAAGGAGCATGTTGAAAGGAAAGAATCTACCTAATGAGTATTGGGCTGAAGCAGTAGCTTGCACAGTTTATATTTTGAATAGAAGTCCAATGAAGATTGTAAGGGACAAGATTCCACAAGAAGCATGGAGTGGTAAGCATCATAGTGTTTCTCATTTCAGAATATTTGGTTGTATTGCATTTGCACATGTGCCCAAGGAAACAAGAAGTAAGTTGGATGATAAAAGTGAAAAATGCATTTTTATTGGTTATGATGAACAATCTAAGGCATATAAGTTGTTTAATCCTATTACCAAGAAATCCATTGTAAGTAGAGATGTTGTGTTCAAAGAGGAAGAATCTTGGGATGGAAACATAGACAAAACAATTACAGGTGTTGCAGCATTGCCATATAATGAACAAGAAGAAAAAGATCAAGGAAACCAAGGAGATCAATCAAATGAACAAGGAGGAACACCATCAAGAAGTACACAAGGAGAAATTGAGCAAGGAGAATCTTCAAGTCCACAAGTAAGTGATGAATCAAATCCTACACTTGCATCATTAAGATCAAATCTTAAAAGCAAGAAATCTAGAAGTTTGCAAGAAATTTATGATCAAGGAGATAGGATAGATTTGCAATCAAATTTTGTTTTATTTGCTCAAGATCCTATTTATTTTGAAGATGCAATTAAGGAAGAACATTGGATTAATGCAATGAATGATGAAATGGAATCCATTGAGAAGAATGATACATGGGATTTAGTTGATTTGCCTAAGGAAAAGGATTGCATTGGTGTAAAATGGGTTTATAAAACTAAGTATAATGCAAATGGAGAAATTGACAAATATAAGGCAAGATTAGTAGCTAAAGGATTTTCTCAAGAATATGGAGTTGATTATAATGAAACTTTTGCACCTGTAGCAAAACTTGACACTGTTAGAATGGTACTAGCTATTGCAGCTCAAAATGATTGGAAGGTTTATCAAATGGATGTTAAATCAGCCTTCTTGAATGGATATTTAGAAGAAGAGGTTTATGTGCAGCAGCCACCAGGATATGAAATAAAAGGTTATGAAGACAAAGTTTACAGGTTAAAGAAGGCACTCTATGGATTGAAGCAAGCTCCAAGAGCATGGTACAGTAGGATAGATTCATACATGATAAGCAATGGATTCAACAGAAGTACTAGTGAGCCTACTCTATACACCAAAGTCAATGAGCAAGGTCAGATTTTAATTGTTTGCTTGTATGTTGATGATTTGATTTTTATAGGTAATCTTTCTATTGACATGTTTAAATCAGCAATGAAGAAGGAATTTGAAATGACTGATTTGGGGTTGATGAAATATTTTCTTGGCATTAAAGTAACACAAAATGATAAAGGAATTTTCATTTGTCAAAATAAATATGCAAAATATGTTTTGAGAAGGTTTAGAATGATAAATTGCAGTCCAATTTCTACACCTGTGGCAATAGGCACAAAACTAAGCAGAGAAGATAATGAGATTGATTTTGATTCAACTATATTTTGAAAATTGGTTGGCAGTTTGATGTATCTCACAACAACTAGACCAGATATAATGTATGGAGTAAGTTTGATTTCAAGATTTATGGATGCACCAAAGTACTCACATTGGCAAGCAGGAAAAAGATTATTGAGGTACATTGCAGGAACTATGAATCATGGCATATTGTATTCTACTTCAAATAAATTTCAGTTGGTGGAATATACAGATTGTGATTTTGTAGAAAGTATTGATGATAGAAAAAGTACATCTGGATATGCATTTCATCTTGGAACAGGTGTTGTAGCATGGGCATAAAAAAAACAGCCCATAGTGACAATTTCATCAGTAGAAGCAGAGTATGTAGCAGGAACATCAGCAGCATGTCAAGCAATGTGGATGGGAAGAGTCTTGAAGGATCTACTGCATGAATAAGAGGAGCCAACTATAATCTATTGTGACAACAAGTCCACCATTGCACTGTCAAGGAATCATGTTTTTCACAAGAGGATAAAACATATTGATACTAGATATCACTTTATTCGGGAGTTAGTGAACAATGGAGAAATCAATCTACAACATTGCAGATCTGAAGAACAATTTGCAGACATATTTACAAAGGCTTTAGCACAAGAGCAATTTGAATTTTTGAGAAGAGTTTTGGGCATTGTAAATATTAATATAGTTTCTGGTAGAAATTAGGGGGGAGTGTTAAAATATTCTCGTAATTTCTACCAGTTGTAGGTTAAGTTTTTATTTATTTTTACTTATACTATTATGTTGGCTAGGGTAAGGTAATTTCTAGAAGTTTAGGGTTAGGTAAAATAATAAAAATAATATGTCGACCTATATTCTAGAATTTTCTTAATGTATGTAAAGTTTTCTATATAAAGAACTCGTGTAAATATTTTTTATGAAAGAAGAATTTTGTTATTGTGGAGCACCATGGATATTTTATTTTTCGCTTAATTTCTTTGCCTCTGCCTGCTATCACAAATGCGTTCAAAAGAAATCAAACTCCATTGGTATTTTAAAAAAAAAACAAGAGATAATGTAGAATTCAATTCCAAAATTATTTGTGAAATTGAAAAAACATGTATCTCAAAAAGTGAGGAGGAGGATTTTATAGATGAATGCATAATATAAAAATGAGAAATGAGAAATGAGTGGAGTGATTTATGCCATGATTCATGTTTGGATGCTCAAAATGTGCAATTTTGAGATAATTCTATGGAAGTGATTTGTGAGTTTAATGTGCAATTTTGAGATAATTTCATGGAAGTTGATTGATGAATATTTTAATGTATTTTAATGATTAATGCAAATAGATAAACTAATGATTTATGAAAATGGATGAATTAATGGATTTATAAAATGGTTAAATGATATATGAATATGATGATGATTAGTGAAACAATAAATATTTATGAAATGGGATTTAAAGAAATGTGCAAATGGATAAATAATGGATAAGTAATTGAATGATTATGTAAATAGATTATGGTTATGAATAAATGCTTATAATATTTTACTAGATAAATGATAAATGATAAATGATTTAAATGATTAAATGATATGAATGAATGCTTATAAATATGCAATGGATAAAATGATTACGAGGACATTTTATGTGTCTACATTGTGCTTTAGGGATAGGACATTTAAATCCATGCTCGTTTTTTCAATTATTTTTGTAAAGAAAATGTTTGGTGGTTGTCTAAGAAGTTAGGTATAATTTTTTTGTCAAAACCTAGTCGTATCAACTTGATTTTGGGTTTGCTTTCATTCCAAGAGTTGGAAACTAATAGGATGGTGACCGTTTATAATAGGTGAAGTGCACACATTGTTTTGACTACTCGAATGCATTTAAACCATTTATTGAATTGAGCTTGGAGATAGATGAAGTTGATTCCTTGACAAGTGCACTCCAGTCGTTTACCCATTTAGAATCAATTGTTCCTGACTCAAAGTATCGTTGTGACAACTATCATCAAAATGCACCAATCTTAAAACAGATTACAATTAGCCAATCATCTGATGTTCTTGTAATTTAGCTTAAGCGTTTTACCAACAATGGATTTTTTGGGAGTTTTGGTGATTAAGTAAGTTTTCTTTAATTGATTCTGGTAAGAATTTGTCTTTGTCAATGTTAGCCAGTTTTTGGTTTGACATTATTCATGTATCTTTTGCATTATAGGGTGAGATGATATGAGCTTTATGCAATACTTGTACATGCTGAATTTTCTCTAAATTCTAGTCTTATTACTGCTTTGTATGCTCTAGCTATGATGACTGGTATGAGATGGATGATTCACAGGTGATTAACCTTCAACACCTATAATTTTTTTCTTCATCGATTGTTGTTGTTTGAATCTAAAACAAATCACTCTTTTATTTCTCCTTAGGTGATAAGGGCAGCCAAGGAAACTGTTACGCACTAGTAGGCATGCATTCTCTTTTATTTTCGGAAAGGGACCCATTGGTTTTCAGATAGTCTGACTTCTAGAGTGAAGAATGAATCAAATTTCTTTGGTTCTCCCAAGTCTGTTCTAGAAGAGACGAATACAAGTGAAGAATCATCTCATGAGTTGAGTGAGGATGATGCTACTAATTGTTCAAATGGAATATATATTCAAATGTAAATCCTGAATTATTATCCAATGGAACCACAATTAAAATCAGGATTATAACTAGATTACAATACAAATCCCATCAAAAAAATTAATGCTTTATTGAAATTTTAGGTTGTGTAATACAATCTTACTTTTAAAAAGGAGATTTCAAGTAAGGAAATCACACATTCCAACATTAAATATTAAATTTCATAATCAATGCACATAGTGAGACAGTAACTGTTGACTCCAAGAGCCTGCCTCATAAATGTTGCCTGCCAATTTTCCACCTCTATCGTGCCTTCATTTTCAACGCTCTCTACAATGACAGATTAGTAATATTGTATTAACTCAATTTCCTTGATTGGAACCATCAGCTTTGGGCCAGTTAGACAAGTAGTTTTTGTATCCATGGGTACTGTTTGTATGCTACAAACAGAGCTATGGGTTATAATGTAATGTAAAGTCATGGTGAATGGTGTTGTTAAAATTATTATGTTTTGGGATTGATTTGAGATGCAACGCAAGTGTACTTTAGGAGCACTAGTGGCGATTGATAAACTTTGCACTCTACTCAGATAAGGATTTAGTTGAGGATATTGACTCCTCTACATAAATTTAATTTCTCTACTGATCTAAGATTATTTGATTTTCTTGCATGTTAGCTTGATATCTCTATTAAGCATTTGATTAAAATTGATTGCCAATAACTAAATTCAATTTAAAGTGATAAAATACAAAGACACCTAAATACAACCACCAATGTAAGATGCTTCATGTAAGGGATTAAGGTGCATATTACCTTTTATTTCACGCTTCATATTTCACTAAATATTATATAACCATGATTAGATTGTGTGATGTTTGTTGTTTTTGTCTTTCTAGAGTTGACCAACCATTTGTAAAATTAGTTGATACTTCACTAGATTGTTTAAATTAATGAGAAGAGTTATTATATATAAGGATATCTCCCAAAAGTAATTTGAAGGGATAATCAATTTACAAATCGTACAAAGATAAAATGGATTCAAGCACATTGGAAACTAATTTTTTGTATTTAGACCTTACACCAACCCACCAATACCCCATATTTGCATTTTTTAGACATATATACATATACAAATGCATACAAGGCTTAATCTCCCATTTATGTGATATTTTTAACAATATTTTTAATATATTTTACAATAAAAATGCTTCTTTCTAAAAATTTCCTTGTATTTTACAATAAAAATGTTTAAATAAGACCTACAACCATCAAATTTAGGTCTTGATACATGCATATACATATAGGATACTATAGTACTTAAAGAGCGTTAACAGTTTGTCAAAAATGTTCCATTAATTGTGTGAATAGTTTGCTGAAAATGTTCCATTAATGAGATAACAGTTTTGCTATGTATTTTAGGATAAATTTACATAAATACTATTGAAATTGTGTGCCTCAATCCTATTGGCCTAAACGTTTGAGAAAGCAATGTCGATGTGACCGCTGAGATGTTTGGCCAAATTGCTTAAGTGTTACTTTCATGTCTTTACCGTTGACCTACATTAGTGATTAAAGATGCTAGTGATAGTGTTGTGTTACCGCTGACCCACAGCTGTGTTAGAGACTGTTGGTGGTAATGTGGTGTTACCGATGACCCATGGCTTTGTTGGAGACTACTAGCGGTAGTGCAGTGTTACCACTAACCTGCGGCTATGTTAGAGACTGTTGATGGTAGTGTGGTGTTACCACCACCCCACGGCTATGTTGAAGACCTCTTGTGGTGGTGTGGTGTAGTCACTACCACACCACAAGGGTGTTGTGTCTTGGTTGTGGCAGAGAGGTGGGTGTTTGAATCGATTTGGCTGGACAAAGGATGCTGACTTGGCTGACTGCCAATGTGGTTGATGTTCATTGGAGGATTATGAATGAGTTGGAGAAGTTTGTTCAATGCCTATGACCAGTTGACGATTATTCCAATAGAAGGAAAATGAACTAATCTACATAGGAAGTTGAACTGTTTCCTGTCAATAGAGAATGAATGGTATGGTATAAACATTTAACATTTTGCAATAAGAAATAGAAGAATATCTAAGCACGATTATGCTACCAAAATCTTTCCTGATAGAATTTCTTTATCAATATTTCGTTGTTAATCTATGTTGTATACTATGTGAGAGTATTGTAATAGTGCGAAGGTTGTAATAGACTGAGAGGTTGATTAGGGAAATGTAAAAAGGGGAGAAATGGAAACAGAATAGATTTGTTGCCAGTTTGTCTCTAGAATGAAAGATGATGTAATCTCTATAAAGGCTTAGTGCTTGAGTTATATTTGTAATTGTTCTATTGCATGAATAATAAAATGGTGATCTAGGCTTTTGGAGTGTGGGGTTTTACTCAAAATGGTTTCCCCCACATAAATTAATGTGTTATATCTCATCTTTCATGTTTCATGTTTCTTGGTTAGAATCTGTTAATTTTTCTTGTTGAAATTGAATTTACATGTGCTTCTCTCAAAAGGATTAATGTGGGAAATGAATTGTGTCTAATTTCGTTGTGTGGCACAGTTGTACATGTCTCTGAGGCAATTTAATGAGATTAAAAGTTACCAAAGGCACTATTTTTCTTAGACGTTTCTCTGAGATGATCAAAATTTCCAACAAGTTGTATAAAAGCCTTATTTTGGTTGTAGTATTTCTCCTATGAAGATTTCTTAGTCTATCAAGCTTGAAGAAATTTGGAGGAATCGACTGATGTATTGATCCTTCAATGAGTGGAAGTCTTGTGGCATTCAAAGAAAACACGTAGCTTGAAGGATGGTGAAGATGGAGAAAAAGGAGTTGGTCATGTTGAATTGTTGTGTCCCGTCTCTCCTAGTTGGCAGCGGTATAACCTTAATGTATGAGGTGGAATTTTTCTGCTTTGTGGTTGTGTTACAACAAAGCTTTCATATTAGGTGTCTGTGTGATAGGCTCCTTGGTGATATGGAGAAGCTTGAGTTTTTTCTCAACCATGGAAGAGAGTGCTTATGCTGGGTGGTGTTTCTTGGTGTTGGAAGGCATTATTTTCTGTTAACCTCAAATGCATGAAGGTTGTGGAGTTAATCATTGGATGATTTGAAAGCTTCTAAAATAGCCTATCCTTTTCTCAGATGCATGTTCATGTTGGTGATTTTGGAGTTGGCTTGATATGGGCCTAGAGTTCCTAAACTATTGTTGTTTCCTTTTAAGGATGCACTGTACTTGCATTGCTAAAATCCATGCTCTTTGGATTTTATTGTTTTATAGATTTTCATCTAAAGAATCTATGGTTATGCATATTCACGATAATCCTTTATTCTGGTACAACCGGGTAATCCCACAAAGTTAGTTTACAATTTTTAGGAGTAACTAATTTTTGTTGAAATCACATATTTTTAGAAAATATAATGATTTAAGCCTTAAAAGGTTCCATTTAAAGAATTCCAATTGATGATGGTTTGATCAAACTTCCTTAAATCAAACCCCCTTGGATAGAACCCCGCTAGTTTGAAACCATACCTATAACAAAGTCTCCTTTACACCTATCAAAATGCTGATAAAAACCACTTTTGATTTATCTTTTGGGGGATCAAATGAATTCATTTAAAATTTATTTTTTGTAAGTATGTAGTCCTTATTATAAGCTTCCCAAAAAGTATAATTTTAAATAAATTTAATTTAATTATTATATTTATTTAGTATTTCTCGTGAATGTAGGTTTTTCACCGAAAATCAAGCTCTTTGTTCTGCACATGTGGAAAAATACCATATTATTAAAAAAAAATTTAAAAATATTAGTGCACCAGATATTGAAGTCCTTTATCTAACAAAGAAAAAAAATGAATTTTGATACTTACAAAAAATGTTATGCGTTATATGGTCATGCTATGTCTAAATTATAATTGGTTTGAATTCAAAACTTGATTAAAGAAAAAATATTCAATAAAAAACTATCTAACTAAGTGGAAGCACTAGACATCAGAGTTACAAATCTAAAGTCAAAAGAATTAGAATTTTATCCTTCATGGAAAAAATTTTATGCGTTATACGGTGAGCGTCACTTTTTAAAAATGATGTTTTCTAAAAAAAAACAAATTTTCTAGGGAGATGGAAAAATAAGTGCAATTTTATTCCAAAAAAATTTAAAAAAATATATTTAGAATCTATAGAAAAAATTTCACGAAACTCTAGTTTGCATCATCTTCAAATTCCTCACAGTTTAGCTGCTATAGGTGCCCATAAGTGAAGATTTAGCTAAAAAAAAATATTTCAGTGTCCAGTTTGGCCAAAAATTGTAAACCACTATTGTGGGATCACTCAACCATTATGGTGTTTATGTTTCAAAATTTTGAGTCATCCAAGTGTGAAGTGGATATGGGTGTGCATGAGTGTTGTCAAACATAGTGGTTTTGCAGGTTCTACATAGTCAAGAAAAAAACTTGTGGTTTTGTGGAGTTGCTGTTAAACTATTTTCTAGTCCCTAGATTTTGAGGTGTTGTTGGATGAGATAGTTACAGTTCTGCATACATTCTTTTTTCTTGGTATGAGGAGATGTGATGTATTCTTTGCATGGGAGTGTTCGTATGTGATTAGTCAGTCAACATTTCCTATGGTGTTGCTTGTTGGGTTTCTAGACTATGGTGCTTGAGTTGTGGACATGATTGGAAAATCGGATTTGGACTTGATTTGGTGTTTGAGTCATGTTGTCTATGTGGTTATTCTCTTTGAGATCTTAGTGTTTTTATTTCTAGTATGATGATGGGTTTTCATGTTCGATGGGATTGATCTTCAAGTTATGCAGTTGGTGGTTTAGCTACCCATTGCTTATAGTGAGATAACTTGGAAGTAGACTGTCTATATCCATGAGGTTGATGCACTGTTTGTGTAGATTTGTTAGCTAGCATTTTCTATGGTCACTTGTGCATTGGTGTAGCTGCTTTGAGATAAGAGGATGGAGGGTTTTGAGTATCTGAATAGTCCATTATGGGGACCTATAGCATGTTGTATCACTATGTCATGGATATCTTGGATACACTACTCTGTGTAAGCTTTTGATAGTGATGGTAATCTCTGCTTGTTTTGGAGATCTTAGTCCCACTTGATGGACATGTTAATGTGTGGACTTGAAGTATTTTCAGATTAACAGATGTTGGGTCATGATGCTTGAGAGCTCGGTTATCATGGTTCAATGGGAGCTTTAGCAATTATTGTGGATTCATCACTTGGTGATGGATGGTCCTCTCTAGTGTTTTAGAAGTTACTAGAAGGAGCTCTTAGATCCTATTATTGCAGAAGGGTTCTTTTTCATTTGCATGGACACTATTTGAAGATTTTCAACATCTCAAAACCATGGAGGATTCTTGGAGTCTTTGGGTTGAAGTGTTGATGGTGCTTGATAGGTGATGTTGGTTTTGAGTTTGTTTGCTCTTGCTTATGCACTATAGTTTTGGCATTATGCATTGCACTTGAGACCATGGTATGTTTACTTTGAGCATGGAATCTCCCAAGGGGGATGGTAAGGTCATGATGTCAATAATTTCTCAATTCAAATGATTGGAGCTTTGACAACAGTGTGGTAATTCTTTTTGTATTAGGTGCTTTGATCATTTGCCTAATACTTCATGATAGTGCAGTGATGCATTTGGAGTTTAGCATGAGATGATCATTTGTAGGTGCTCATTGATACATGAAGAATAAGGTGAGGTTGTATTTCTCTTGAGAGGAGAGAATTGTTGATGGTTACTCTTAATGAAGATTTCAGCAGAAAGTATGAGAAGCCTACACCTTGGTTGAACGTGAGCTCAACAGAGACCTATGAGGAGATTGCTCTTGGATTAGCCATGATGGATTGGATATCTTGAAGGAATATTCTCATTCCCACTCTTGGTCTACTTGACATTTTATCACTTGAGAGATATGGACCATTGTGTCTCTCAGGTGTTTTATGCTTTCTTTCATGGATATGGATCTTGAACTGCTATTAGATGATTATGAAGGATTCATTATGAGAGATTGATAGCATGGTTATCTCCTTATGCATTATGATTACATTCATTGATGTTGAGTTTAGGAGATGCATTGAGCGTATTTCCTGAAATGGGAAATGAAATAGTTCGATCTTCTTTGAGAGGATTACATCCATGTTGATTACATGATATGTGTTATGTTTGATCTTGGCGATTGAATGAATGGATGTTGTTAAGGCTTTTCTCTTGAAGTTTTGAAGGAAATCATAGTTGACATAGTTGGTATTTGGAGGTGTATGTAGGAGGATTTTCTACAGGCTCATGATGTGCAGAGGTGCTCTTTCTAGCCTTGATAGTCTTCCTGCATGTTTGGTTTCACATTACATTGGTTTGAGGTTTGGTTAGAGTTGTAGTGATCACTAGCTTGTTGTCATGTGTTTTCACTCATGTTCTTGGGTGATGACATGGAGGTTCTTAATCTTTTTCCTTTGTTGGGTGTGGAGAACTTGGGAAAGCTGTGAGGACTTGTGGTGAGAGTTGTTCTTGTAGGTCATTAATTTGGAGGTTGTACATATCATTGTGGATGTTTTCTTAGTACTACATGGTTATACTTTCTATGTGCTATGATTGGTAGACTTCTTATGATTTCAATCTTTCATATTTGGCATTTCTCATGTAGTGTGAGTTTTTGAAAGTGTTTGTTCTTCATCAACTTGTATACATGTGGACCTTGCATTTGTAAGTACATGGGTTGGTTATGCTGGTGGGATATGTTTACTAATGTTTGATACCTTTAAGGTATGGATGATTGGATGTTCTAGCACTTGCTGTGAGTGCTATTTTCAATCATGTGGGTTTATCAGTTGGATACAAGCAGTCAGTCTATTTGTTGTTCTAGCTAATGTTTTTATCTTATTTTCTAGAGTGATGGCAGTATCTTGGTGTTGATATCACTGGGATATTTTTGCTTGTGTTCATTGGACTGGTGCTTATTTACCTTGGCTTGTACCCTTCTTCCATAGGTGGAATGTTGGAAGATGATAGGGATTGTTGTCTGAATGGTGGACATATTAGATGTTGTTGTAGAAGTTTTGATGGAGCATGATAGCCTGTTTTAGATCTATGTGGTTTCATGGAAGACTGTGATTGGTTGCAATGTTGGACAATTAGTTACAGTTGGATACTTCATTTTGTTATAGATTGTCTGGTAGATTTTTATTTGTAAAACCTTGTTGATTGGGTGTCTAGAGTGTTGTTGAATAGAGACTTGGACAAGAGCAAGATTTGAACTATTGGTGTCATGTAATATTAGTAGTTCTTGAGTGATCTGGAGGTGCCAATGTGATCTTTGTCAAGTGGGAGATTGTTGGAATTGTGTGCCTCAATCCCACTAGGATAAACCTCTAAGAGAGCAATGTTGGTGTGACCGTTGAAATGTCTAGCTGAATTGCTTAAGTGTTACTTTCATGCCTTTACCTCTAACCCGCATTGGTGGTTAAAGATGTTGGATATACTACAGTGTTACCACTAACCATAGCTATGTTGGAGACTACTGGTAGTAGTGCGGTGTTACCGCTGACCCACGGCTATGTTGGAGACTACTGGTAGTAGTACGGTGTTACCGCTAACCCACAATTGTGTTGGAGACTATTGGTGGTAGTGTGGTGTTACCACCACCCTGCAGTTGTGTTGAAGATATCCTGTGGTAGTGTGGTGTAGTCATTGCCACACCACAATAAGACTTGGAGGAGCTTGTGATAGTGCGGTGTAGTCATCACCACACCATGAGGGTGTTGTGTCTTGGATGTAGTAGGGTGGGGGGCATTTGAATCTATTCGGCTGGATGGAGGACACTGACCTAGTTGACTGTCGGTGTGGTTGATGTTCATTGGAGGATCATAAATGAGTTGGAGAAGTTTGTTTGATTTCTAAGACCAATTGATGGTTTTTCCAACATAAGGAAAACAAACTGATCTATAGAGGCAGTTGAACTATTTCTTGTCAGTAGAGAATGAATGGTATAAACAATAAACATTCGACAATAACAAAAGAGAGGAAGATCTAAGCAAGGTTATGCTACCAAAATCTCTTCTGATAGAATTTCTTGATCAATCTTTCATTGTTAATCTGTGTTGTATACTATGTGAGATTATTGTAATAGTGCAAAGGTTGTAATAGACTGAGAGGTTGATCAGTGAAATGTAAAAAGGCAAGAGAGGGAAATAGAACAAAGTTGCTGTTAGTTTGTCTCGAGAATGAAACATGATGTAATCTATATAAAGGCTTAGTGCTTGAGCTGTATTGTGATTGTTCTATTGCATGAATAATACAATGGTGATCTAGGCTTTTGGGGTGTGGGGTTTTTTACCCAAAAGGGTTTTCTCCACATAAATCTGTGTATTTTGTCTCATCTTTCATGTTTCTTGGTTAGAATATGATAATGTTTCTTGTTGAAACTAAATTTATATGTGCTACTCTTAGAAGGATTAATGTGGGAAATGAAATATGTTTGATTCCTTTTTGTGACATAGTTGTACGTGTCTTTGAGGATATTTAATGAAATTAAAAGTTAACGAAGGCACTACTGTTCTTGGAGGTTTCTCTAAGATGATCAAAATTTCCAACAAATACAGCCATACAACTATCAAATTTAGCCTTGGATCTGATTCCCTAGGATGGTAGATCACAACAACAATGGGGTAATTGACATAGGAGGACTTTCATCAACATACTAAGTTTATGTACTTTAATTAAGTACGTTGTAGGTATTTTGAATCTTTCTTTTCCATTTTAGCTTAGGCTGCTTGAGTGAACCAAAAAAATTAGGTTCAATCTTGGAATGGAAAACTTCAATAACATCCAAACCTTGATTTCTAGCTAGGCCTCGACCTAAACAATTTCTATTTACTCTAAAAAATAAATGACTTAATTCTATCCGATAACAATAGCCTAAGGTAGTTATCATTTTTTGTTGTTGTATTAATTGTACAATAAATGAAATGATGACATTGATTGATTTGCTTGGGTAGCTGAAATTGATCACCGCATTTTATTCTCATACAATATACTTAAAGGAGTTCATTATCAAACCAACATTTTCACTGCAAAGGAGAACAAAGGACTACAAAGAAGAAAACAGAGCTGCTTTCATTCCATAAAATAGTATTTAGTCATTATATCTTCCCAATCCAGGTTTTCATTGACAAATGTAAAGAAAGTTTACTGTAGGTTTTCACACAAAAAAAAATATCTTACGACGTTAATTATATATATTTTATATAAAGATAGATAAAGTAGTTGTGAATTTTTTTAATTTTTTATGGAATTGATATTATGGTTATTGTCATTGTTATGTTAATTTCTTTAGTGTGTAGTTTTTTCCATGGGAAGCTTTTCAAGAGACGACTTTAGTAATTTTAATGATTTGTGTGGCTTTGTCACTCGGGTTTCAAATAAAGACTTAAGTAAGCCATAATATCTTTTGTTCCTTTTGTATTTTTCCTAATGATATAGCTAAAATTCCATATCTTTCAAAATAGTGAATTTTTGTAACCACTTTTCACTTTGCAACATGTAGGGCATCAAGGAAGGGTGGTGTGATGGTGGAAGTATAGCTTTTGCTATTATTCTTGTAATTTATGTCATAGGTAAGATTTTTTTCTGGATGTTGTAGCCTTTCTTTTTGTTGGATATTTATGTCATCTTTGTGCTTGCTACTTTCCCTTTATAAAGAATCTTTTTCATAAAGATTAAGATCTCTTAAATTGAACTAAAAACTCAAAATTGAACTCTCAAATTTATATAGAGTGAAAACAAATTTTAGCTACCTAAAGTAATATGACTTATTCAAGAGCTTTGTGTTTCCTATGATATTCTCCAATAAAATTTATGTGATGTGGAAAACTATTTTAAGAATTTGTATTCATATGGGAATTTCTTTTCTTGAGCATTTTGCTATATTTCACAAAAATTGTTTGTGCCTGTTTTTTCTGATTTGCAGCCATTAGTGACTGCCGAAAATCTCTCCAGTTCCAAAATTTGAATGAAGAATTCGAATGAAGAAAAAAGGAATTTTCAACTGCAGGTGTATTTCTTGTTGTTATTTTCCTCCATCTTATATTTCATCAATAGACATGATGAATTCGTCAAGTTATTTTTTTATTGTCAATCTCTTTGATTTGACAGCATTTTTGCATTACCTCTACAGGTTATCCGAGGGGGGAGAAGATTTAAAGTTTACATTTTTTTTTTATCTTCTTGTTGGCGATGTTCTACCTTTAAATATTGGTGATCAAGTATATATGTAAACTATCTAACATTGTTATCCAATATGTTCGATAGTCCATTCTGGAAATTTGACTATTGTTTTCTTAGATCTTTATCATTATTCATTTCTTTTCAGGTCCCTATAGATGGCATTCTAATTGAAGGACATTCCTTGTCAACTGATGAATCTAGTATGACTAGGGAAAGAGAATATATTTGTCACTCTCTCTTATTTTTCCTCCTTGGTTTGTTTGTAATATGATAGCTATAATTTTCTGATTCCAAGTGTTGGGACATTATCATCAACTACAAATACACCATTTTGGGTGTAAGTTCACAAAGATAAAAATAAATCCATTTTTGATGTCTAGATGTAAGGTAGGAGATGGCTATGGAACAATGCTGGTAAATTGTACCAAAAATTGCGTAAACTATAGAACTATCAGTCTTGCAAGTGTGAAAAAATTTAGGTGACAGTTCAAATAATAAATTATCATACCCTCCCACAAAATTTAACTTCATTCTTGCAAGTGCAGAAAATTTTAGGTGACATTTCAAATAATACATCATCAGTCTCTCCCCCAAAATTTAACTATCAAATGGGAGAAATATAAGTTGACCATGCAAATAATAAAATAACTGTCTCCTCCCCACGTAGAGAAACAAACACACATATATCCACTATCTTCCTTTAGAAAAAGATCAACTATGTTTCTGGGATTGCTAAAAGTATTAACCAAAATTTTCATAGCCTATTCAAGTGTCAATCGTGCAAGTGGGATAATTATTAGGTGACAGTTGGAAATAATAAAAAATATCAGTTTATCCCCCAAAATGTAACTCAGTCATGAAAATTGGGGGAAATACTAGTATAGATATTGTAAATACATCTATAAAAAAATGACCGAGAGATATTAGTCTCCAGGTATTTATTTTTCTAGGAACTTTTTTATTTATCACATATGTCTCTAGTTATTTTATTTTATTCAATTACGCTAAAGGCATTCCCTCTATGAACAAGGCAACCTGTAAAAGTGTATCGGCAGCTATCTTGATTATTAAGCAAATCTTAGCCATTCGTCATTTTTTCACCATTTTCTAGTTGCTTTTCATCATTTTATGCTACTTTCCTTTCCACTCCTCCAAACTCTTCCTCACTGGTATCAACTTTTCACTTTCCAATCTGGCAAGCTACAGCCTAAAAATAAGGTTTCAACGAGGGTTTTAGGAGAGAGGACTCAATAGTTGTGCACCTTAACTTCGTGCTTCTAATTATCTTATGTGGAAATATCAAATCACTCCCAATTTTTTATAGCAGCTTACTTGGCAGGTCCCCTGTGTATAGCTTTCATTTCAGGGCCAAATCATCAACTATGATGCCACATCAACATATTTTTTGTCAAGATGTAGTTGACCAATACCTGTGCATTCACATCATGGGTAGTTGATCACTGATGTGGCATCACATGATTGGTTACTTTTTAGATCAAAGGAATACATTTTGTTTAATTATGGGTATTCATGTCACAACTATTAGTCATTATATAAACAACTACTATCACAACTATTGGAAATTATATAAATAACTACTATCACAACTATTGAAACATGCTCAACTACTTGGCCCTCTCCCCTACAGTATGTTTATTAAAATGAAATTTATGGCCAAGATCCCAATAATGAGCACACTGAGGTTTTAACACTATGGCATCCTTTACCCTATGCAGTTAAGTATATATTAGCATAACTAGCAACCAGACCTTGGTGTGCAATGGGTACACCAAAGAGGTGTGGAAGGCGAATTAGGAAAAAAAATTGGTCTATTTTGTGTAAATATTTTATAGCGCATGTGGTAAATTGGTAGGTCATTTAGTAAATGATGTTTGTGGAATAAAGGTCTCAATGGAGAAGTGATAGGTTAAAATCAGCTATGCATCCTTTTATAGGGATCCAAACATGATAAAAAGAAAACCTCTGAATGAGGAAGATAATTAGTCTCCATTACCAGTAAGGTCATGTTATGTCTGCAGTAGAGAGAGAGGGAGAGATAGGGATAGAAAGAGTGAGGGATATAGGGGAAAAGAGTGGGAGAGAGAGAGAGGGTGGGGATGAAGATAGAGGAAAAAATAGAGTGAGACTTAAAGAACAAAGAGAGGACTTGAGAAAGAGAGGGATATACAAAGAGGGAAGAGGGAGATAGAGATATCAAGAGGTAGAGGGAGACAATGATAAGATAGATAAAATGAAATAGATATCAACAAAAGAGATATTAATAGTTAAAATTGCATCTATAACATCTAAAAACATCTCCTTCCATTATGTTGTGATAGATGGTATGTATCCTATTATAGATTTCCTATACCAATATTTGCAACTATAACATGTCATTAATAATTGTACCTATTGGGAAGGTGCAATTTCTATAGACGAGAGGGGCAAGGGATGAGACCACTTGCAAATATCATAGGACATGTCATTTTAAATTGAATATGTACTAAGTTATAACATGTTTGTTGGTTTGAAAATATATTGTGATTCACCCACTATATATTTTTTCACTTCTCTTGTTTAATTTTTGTTTTTATAATTTTGTTAGTTTTAAATTACATTATGCCTCTATTCTCCTTATAAAAACTCTCATACATGTTGTAGACACCTAAAAATGGTTTGGATAATCTAATTAATTAAATATGATTTATTTGATTCATCTACTTAGTAAATAAATAGAAATATTTTTTTATATTAAGTTCACTTTTAATTCTTTTATTATTTTCCTCTTAATTAAATAAAGATATCCTAAAAAGTCTTATTTAACTATCATATTCCTCTTTTATTAACTAAACAAATATCAAATATTTGATTTATTTAATTAAATCTTCATGTTTTACTAAAATTTGAATAAATAAAATATATTCAAATAAATACATAAATCAAATCCCTCTATTCACTCACCAATAAAATTAGTTTTTTCAAATCTAATTAATTTAATTGTCATTCACGGGAAAAGCCTCAGGTTAATCTTCTACCTCAAATCTTTCCTCTCATCTCTCCTAGTGTTTTCATGGGGAGGAACAATCCTCCATGATCAGCTCCACCTTCTCATCTCATACCATTCAAAATCCCCATATTTAATCTCAGCCTCTATTGTGTTACCCTTGTGCAAAAATTTTGTCGAAAATATATATATATAGCCTCCTGAAGCATCAAAAAGATCCGAGAATTATCATCTTTTGTGCAAACTTACTCTGCAGGAATTAGTACTCAAGCAAACAAGCAATGATAAGCATCAATATTAGCATTTTAGTATCATCATTGCATCATGGCATCAATAGATTTCATATCACGACAACATCATTAGTTTTTACTATAGATTCTGTTTATCAGGTTTCATGTCAGGATAGTTTACGGTAGCTCCATATCATCTAGAAATCATTCTTAATCATCACATCATTGCATTTAGCATCCATTCCATTCTCTAAATAGGAATTTTAAACAGTTACAGTGCTTACAAATCTGAGAGCTTGATAAATCTTTGGAGATAGAAGACAATGAGACATCTTCAAGGTTTTCAATGTTTTAAATTAGTCTAATTCATGTTTAATCTTGATACAATGTTTCATTAAGAGGTGTATTTAATTTTATTTAGTTTACATTTTCCACACTTACATTCTGGCCCCCACTGTGGGCCCGTACGCCATGTTTTTAACAAGTTTTTCTAGAAATTTTTCATATAGGAATCTGACATAATCTGTTTTAGCATGATTGGAAGATTCTATAACGTTTCTGAGAAAACCTATAGCGCATCAGAACTCTATTCTAGCACTTCTGAGGAAAAGTATAGCACTTTGAATTAATATTTTAGTGCTTCTATTCTACAATCCAACATAGGCCGAATGTAAAATCTAGCATTTGTTTTAGCATGTTTCTAAAATCCTATAGCGCTATAGCCTAATTCTATAACACTTTTGATAAATTTTATAGCGCTTCTGATGAAAAATATAGTGCTTATGACACTTCTTTTAGTGCATCCAACAAAACATAGTAAAAATTAAAAAAAATAAAAAAAAACAACTCTATTTTAGCGCTTCTAATGAATTCTGTAGCACTTCTAACCTCTGTTTTAGCACTTTGACGGCCATCTTAAAATGACCATATCTTAGTCATACAAAGGTTTTTTTCAAAACTTTTTTTTTTTGACATGGGGTAGAATTTCATAAGCTATTCAAAGGTGTAGGTATTTCTCAATTTTTGTAGAGTGAAAAGTTTAAATTTTACATTTAATGTCAAATCACATGGTAACTTGGTTTAAGTTTTAGGGTTTTTATGCTTAATCATTCATCTAACCCTTATATGTTATTATTTCTTTATCTCATCTAAAAATTTTGAGCATTTATTGTAGGTTTTAAGAAGAACATGGAGCATTGAATTGAAAGAAAGCATTTGATATCCATTGTAATAGTGTTTTCAAACACTCATGCGAAAATAACCCATCATATGTTATTTTTCATTCATGCTTTAGGGACAACTAGCTTTACTTTGAGATTAAAATTAACCTTCTACACAAAATCTGTCAAAGTTGGTTAAAAAGAGCATTAGAAACTCATTAGTTTTTGGATTTGGACTTAAAATGAATCAACATCTTCACATAGATAGAAAATTGTTGTTTGGGCTCTAAAATTGAACAAGTGATTTCTATGTTTGTCTAGTGATAGGCATATGATCTTCCCTTAACTGGATGATCAAAAAGCCAAAATCATCTTTTTAATGCATTCTTCAAGTTTTATTACATTGTTTAGAAGGCCTTCCGTAATGGGAAAAATTACTTACCCTATGAGAACAACCTAAGTGGGTTCAAACCAAAGCTAGGTTTTTCCACCCCACTATAAAATTTAAAGAAAATATGGGGAAACCCACTTTTTTTGAAAGTGTGTAAGATAACCATCCCCAAAACCATTTTTGTAAAGGTTGGAAGGTCTATTAAGGGATTTTATCACTTGTTGCTCCAAACAGAAACCCTTTCTAAGAACCTAGTGTATTATCCAACTGAGTCAGTAACCAAACATTATAATACTCACAGTGCAAGAGGAGGGAAGAATCTACCCCCAAGACACTCACCATATAATTTCCAAGGACTATTTGCCCAGGGGATTGGGAAATCTAACCTTGAGTACACACCTAGAAAAGATAAAAACACATGCGCCCTCTAGGGGGTGACATGGATGTATGAGTCGACACAATTTTAAGCTGTGGGCTATTGAGTATAACGATGACCTTTTGACTATTAAGAGTGAGTCTGTCTAAAGTGCTTTATTGTTATCAAACCAGTGAAAATAGGACCATGTGTGGTTCTTTTGAACATACACTATTTGTTTAGATTACAACTCTTAAAAAACAACTGTCTACATTTGATTGTTGTGTATTCCAAAATCATTAAAATCTAGATAAAGATCATCCAAAAAAAAACAAAAAAAGCAACAAAAAAGAGTCAAAACATAATCAAATAGTGAAATTTATGATTAGGGATTGGAAATCCACAACATTTGTCAAGAAATCCCTCACAACAAAAGTCAAAAATCCAAAGAACAGGAAATTGAAACTCAAACCACCATGGCTGAAATAAATAAGGATCAATTGAATGCTTTATCTCAGCAAATGAAAAAACTTCAACAATAAATTTGGGATATGAAAGGGGAAACAAACATATAAAGATATCTACTACTAGACATCTACCCATATCCTCTTGACCAAACAATTAACATGAGACCTTCTTCACCAAAAACTACATCATACAAGTTCAATGCAGTTGAATTTTTTGCAAAAGTTCAATAAGCCCAAATCTAAATCCTCAAACACAAATGACATTAAGAAATCTTGTAATTTCATGCATTTATCTCCATCTACCATAATCCAAAATAAACCTCAAGATTATTTCACTCAAGTTAACAATTCCATCCAATCATCCTCTTCTATCATATCTTCAACATCCAATAATTCATGTCAATCTCTCAATCCAAAGCATGCTAACATATAATCCCCTACACATCAAGATCAAAATATTCTTTCCACTCCATCCAATGATATGAAAATTCTAGAAAATCTTCCAATCCTTGATCAATATCCCATTTCCCAAGAATCTTATGATGATCCCCTCCTTTCACTTTCATCCAAAAATAATTCCCGTCCATCTCAAGAGACAAGTATCCTTCCAAGTTCTTCTTCCACATCATGTAATCAATCCATACCATCTCATGATTCTATTTAATCACAAGAGCACATGTGATATTTCTTCCATCCTATCTAATGATGTCTTACCAACTGATGATCAAGACACACTTTCTACAAAATTTCATGATTCCCTTCCTCATCAAGATCTAGATATGCTTCCATTCAAGGATACCCTTTCATCGCATGAAGATGATTATACTTCTCATGATCAAGATATGCCTTTCATACCACTTCATAATCCTTTTCCAAGTCAAGATCAAAAAACCCCATCATCCCCATGTCAAGAGCCTATCACACCTATTGAAATTATCCATGAACCCCACACCTATAAATTGGTATCCTCCACTTTTATCCATTCTGGTTTACTTCCAACACCTATCCTCTCATCCATTTCATATCCTTCCCAAAATGGACTCACATCTTGTTTCACAAAAAATACATATCCCATTGGTAAACGAATGTCTCAAAGTATGAATTACAAAGGAAAAGGATTAGGCCTTCATGAGCAAGGTATCCTAGAACCCCTTTCTATTCACATAAACCCATATCACCACAACCTTGGTTATATGCCTAAGTTTCCTAATCCACCAAACATTCCATCTATCCTAGGTCTTCATCCTAGTCCATCAAACCTTCCCTCTATCCTAGTTCCATATCCTATTTCTCAAGAATAGCAAAGACACACATCCTTGATGCCCTTTCAAAATTCTACCCACATTAACTCATACATAATACCCCCATATCATTCATCTCAATCCACCCGTCCCATTGCTCTTGGAAGCAATTTGGGTGCCAAATATCAAAAGATTCTATATACAAATCCACATGTATCAAAGGATCAACATTTCTCCTTGAAGAGACATGCAAAAATAAAAGAAAATTTGATCCAAAATCAAAAGAAAAATCTAAAATGCCACAAAGGCCCATCAAAGCAAAAAGGAAATTTTCAAAGACCAAAAAGGTCCATAAATCAAAAAGAAAAATGTCAAAGTTCACAAAGCCCCACAAAGAAAAAATCAAAGTCAAAAGTCATGTAGATTCCTAAAAGTCTCATAGAAGCAATAAAATCTAAATTGGCACCCGAATTTGCTAATCCAAAAGTTTCCTCCAATTTTCCATCTAAAACCCTATCACCTTCCAAATTCATTTTTCCTCCATCACTCCACCACCCTTCAAGGTGTGTGTCAATGTTGATATTTCCACCCATTCCATCCTTTCCATCTATCCATCAATAGGCCTTCCAACCTCCTATCCATTATCCAACATTCATTCCCCATCATTCTCCTTTAATCCAAACCCTTGCATAAATCCCTAGATTCTTCCATCATATAATTAATCTTCCAACATGGGTTGATGCAAGGTTAAGTACACAAAAACTCAAAAAGTGGAAATGTTTTGCTGTTTTTCAGAATTTGTCACACTTGGACTGAAAATTTGAGGTACTTCCACAATGAATCTTAAAAAAAGTCAGTAATATGAAATTTTGAATTTTGAATCTAGTTTCCAAATATGTAAATTATTAAAATACCCAGTTTATAGAAATTAAATTTTGATAAAGATCTATAAAAACCACTTTTTAAAAGTCCCTTTTTTTAACCATACCAAGCAGGTGTACGGACAACACTTTTTGACCCAAATAAAATTATTTTGCTAATTCCTTTTAGGAAAAGAGAGCTAACAACATGAAGTTTGGGCTGGATTTTTTTTTTGTAATTTTTGGTTGAATATATTTTTTTAATTAATTTTTTATTGGCCTTAATTGATGTTTTTTCAAATCAACGTGTACGGACAACATAATTGGACCTAAACAAAACATTTTTTGACTCTTTTTTTTTCATTGTGTAGAGAATTGTCTGAAGTTTGGGACCATATAATTTTTTTTACAAGAAACTTAACCAATACAAAGTTATTAAAAAACCAAAAAAACCTGATCTTTCAAGTTTAAGGCCTAGTTTGCTTAGAAATTAATTTAAAAATAACAAACTTAATCCAATTTTAACAAAAATTATATATCTAGAAAGTAGACATTGTGTTCTCTAATGGGTTTTAATTTTATAGACTAATTCAGAAAAAAAGTTCATCATCTATGTTGTCAAAGTTGGACATTTTTTTTCAGTTTGCCTTAGTTTTTTAGTTGCAGGTCAAAAGCTAAGGCTCGGATTGCCAAGCCTTTCCCGAGCCTAAAACCGGGGCTAGATTTGGTTTGGGAGATCAACTTTTAAATAACGCGTATGCGTTATAGAAACGCGTACGCGTTATTTAAATAAAACGCGTACGCGTTTCATAACGCATACGCGTTATGTTTTGCCCGTTGGCAGAAAGCAACGCGTACGCGTTACTAAACACGTACGCATTTTAAAAATATAACGCGTACGCGTTTCATAACGCGTACGCGTTTGTATAATAGCCGTTTTTCCCTAATTTGAAAAATACTGTTAAAACACGATTTTTTTACAGCATTCTTTTTCTGCAGTACGGACCTAAAGTGTCATTTTCTGTGTTTTTTATTGCAGATTTGTCTTGTGCAGGGCATATTCTATTCAAATTGTTGGAAGAGTAAAAGTGCAAGTTAAATTTTCTGAAGTGGAATCAAGTGCAAAAATATTTTACAAGAAGATTTGGAAAAAGTGAATTTTTGGATGTACTCATGATGATTTTGTACTTCAGAATTTATAGAAAAAATAATCTTCATAGTACATAGTTTTATTTGAATATTTGAAGGAGGGGAAAATTTTAAAATAGGTTTCTTGAATTATTGTTTTTGTCATCAAAGAGGGTTTGGTAACCATGGGTGATAAAAAAAGACAAAGAAAAAGATGTAGGAAGGTAATGACACCCGAAGAAATTCAAGCAAATAAAGATAAAGAGGCAAAAAGACAAAGGGAAAGGAGACAAAGGATTCATCAAGTGAAAGATTTGGAAGCATCTAGTTCTAAGAATGTCGAAGAGGAAGCCATGAATGATGAAATCAATGTAGATGATGCAAATGTGGAGATGGTGAATATGGAAGAAAATGCAACTATGGAGACAAACCCAAATGTGCCTTCAACTTCAACTTTGAATAATATGCAAATAACTTCGGGTGTGTCTTCAAATCCACCTCCCAATGATATGGAAAATGTACCTATTCAAACAATCTATCCAGGTATGTCTTCAAACCCAAGTTTTTATAATATTGATATTGCTTGTTTAGAAGAAGTTGGATACACAATTGATGAGATTAATAATACTAGGGTTGAAACAATACATAAACAAGAAAATGATGAAATTATATCTTATGAGAATGTAAATGAGAATGAAATCCCTAATAATGATGAAAATGAGAATGAAATCCCTTTTACATTTGAAAATGAAAATGAAACCCCTTGTGTGAATGAAAATGAAACTCCATCTATGGATGAAGTGAAAATGTTTTTTTAACAATTGAAACAAATGTGTTAAATAACCTTCGTGGTAAAAGTTTCTTCAAGACAAATTAGAAATTATGGAAATAAAATATATAAAATGTTTTTATAGAAAGAAATTAGGATTCCAATGTCAACTCATGGTGCAATTGATGAGAATGTTTAAAATGAGAAAAGTGATGAAAAAATTAGGTGTTTTGTAAAACCAAAAAAGAAAGATGATTCAGTAGAACAAGTCATATCTAGTGTTGCTAATGCTATTGATGTTATTGGTAAGAAAAGTCGATCAAAAGATAAGAATGCGGCTCGCCGTGCAATAACAACTGCTCTAGTTGATAAAACAGCTTCCAATAAAAGAATGTTAAGTAAGATTAGTAAATGTATAAACTTAAATCCTAGAACTTTGATAAGAGCTGCTAAAAGAAGAGAAAGTATTGAAAAGATCCTATTAATCAATGTTGGAGTTTTAGTGGTAGACTCCCAAGATCAGACATGAAATTAACTAATGAAATTAAATCTTTAATCGAAAAATTTTGGTATGATAATACAAGAGTATCACCTAACATTAGAGATGTCTTAAAATTAAGGGTGGGTTCCAAAATCTCGGAACCTCATCCAAAGCATCTCTTAGATATGACTCAACCGAATTATATAAAAAAAAATTTAGATGCTTCCAATCTTACCATTGAATATTAGCATAAGTCAAAAGATCATTTGAAAAGTAAACCCTTGGTATGTTAGAATCTAATGCCACCAATCTCTTGGTTAAGTTGTAAGACTCCATGTACACCCCTTAATATTATTATGATCTATTTTGATATATACGATGCACTTTGCATGCTAACCAAATTATGCAAGACATTTGTGGTATTACTATGCCACCTGAAAGAATCAAAGATTTTATAGCAGGTTTGTTTTGTAATCCCTCTTTAAATGGAAACTCATTTTTTTTAAAAGGATGCATATCTGGAGAATGCGATAGATGTGGTCACTTTTCATTATTAGGAGAATGTATGCATGAAAGTAGTTTAGATGAATTTGGAAAACAATTAGTGGATGTAAAAAAATTTAAAAATATTGAGTATTCTTCAAAAGATGGTAAAATTGGAAGACGTGTTGAGCTAATTGTGGAAAAAGTTAGTGTGCATACTTTTATTACTGAATTTAAAGATAAGTTAGTACCTAAATATGTTCAACACTCTCAGAATGCTCATTGGCTTGATAATCAATTTCGTTTATGTAAAAACACATTTCCAATTGGAACTATATTGTCAATTGTTGATTTTGCTGAAAATTATACTCTTGCTCCACAAGAAGAAATCCAATCACAATATTATAATTCAGTGCAAGTAGCTATATTTGTTCACATTGTTTATAGACATGCCGAAGATAGTACAGAAGATAATAGAATTTTTTTGAAAGAGTACCATTTTTATGTAAGTGATAATCGATTACATTCATCTGAGTTTGTACAATATTGTTTTGATATATTTAATAAAAATTTAAAAGAGAGAGGAATTCAAATACTAGAACATCTCATATGGTCAGATAATTGCACGGGTCGATTCAAAAATGCTAGAATGTTTTATTGGCTATGTAGAGTTCATAAGGAAAATAATATCCAACACATATGGAGTTTTTTTGAAGCCGGTCATGGTAAGGGAGAACACGATGGAGCAGGTGCATGTGTAAAAAGCATTTCGCTTGTATAAATCAAAAAATTTGAGGATGCCTAAAAAATTTAGGAAATGCATCGCAATTGTGATTTGGCACCAAATTCATCTACAAGGATTTAGAAATTAATAATTCGACGCTTCTTTTGGTTAGTTGAAGAAAATGATATTTTTTCTCGACAAGATTGTGAAACAATTAATGGAAGTGCAAAATGGCATTCATTTAAGAGTTCGAATGCAAACACATGGACAATATGGACAAGGGAGTTGGCATGCTATTGCCAATTTTGTATTGTAGGTGATTGGCAGGCATGTGAAAATATGGAATGGGTCGAACAATGGCAACAAAGAGCTTTAACGCCTACATTGACACATGTTCAACATGAAATGACAATTGAAGATAATCAAGTGTTCGCATCAGATGATTATGATCATGTTTTAGATCTTGTACAAGAAGGTACATTATTTATTGAGTTGAATTTTGTATGTATGCATGTTTATATGAGTTAAATATAAGTCACTTTTTATTGAATTTTGTATTTATTTTTGTAGGACATGTGTATGTTGTTGTTGCACCTCAAGGGAATGAAGAGCAGATAGAGTACTGGTTGGCTAGATGTGTTGAGAGAAAACATAAGTTGGTACATACTAGAGTAGATGATGACAACTTTGAGTATCCAACTGGTTCAGTGGTTGTTGTTGGCACCTGGCTTCGAAAATATTTGATGAGAAAGAATGGCTTGCCTACATTTGAAGATTATGAAAGACACAAGAAAATTATGCATTATTCACATTTGATTTTGGCAACCAATATAAAACTAGTTAGATATCAAGGGAGGCCTGCTAATAAAGTTTTATGGACAATTTCAATGGATGATCACGAGACAATCATAGATGCATTAAAAAAAAGAGAGGATGCAGATGGTACAATAGAGTAAATAAATATTGGTAAGCATATCTAGTCGTATATATATTTAATTGATATATATATATATTTGTCTTTAATCATTTCCTAATTAAAGTTTTATATCATTTTTTGTTTCAGGTCTCCCAAAATTAGATGCTTTACAAAAAAGAGAGGAGATGCACATATATTACAATGGAATTTCAATCTAGAGACAGGTAACTATATATAGTTCTAGATACATTTAATTGATACTTTATAATTGATTTCATATCCCCCTAAGCCATTCTCTTAAAACCCCTTAAGTCATCCTCTTATGTACCATTAATCCATCCTTTTGCAGCCCCTTAAGTCATTCTATCAACTACCATTAATCCATCCTCTTAGGACCTTGTAATCCATACCCTCATATATCTACCCTCAATTTGTCCACTTGCATCCACTTAAGTCACTCACTCAACACCTCTTAATTCATCCTCTTAGGACCCCTCAATCAATATCCTCATATATCTACCCTTAATCCATCCACTTGCATCCCCTTAAGTCACTCTCTCAACACCCCTTAATCCACTTTAACTCATTTTAGGGTTTAGGGTTTATGGTTTAACTCATCCTATCAACTCCCCTTAATCCACCCTCTTGCATCACTTTAACTTATTCTCTCAACTCCCCTTAATCCACCCTCTTTAAGCATCACTTTAACTCCATTTTAGGGTTTAGGGCTTCAGGGTTTAAACCCCATTCTATCAACTCCCCCTTTAATCCACCCCTTGCATCCCCTTTAATCCACCCTCTATGTAAGCTTTAACCCATTTTTAGGGTTTAGGGTTTGTGTGGGTTTTAACCCCATTCTTATCAACCCTTAATCCACTCTCTGCATCCCCTTAATCCACCCCCCATGTAAAAGTTTAACTCATTCTAGGGTTTAGGGTTTAGGGTTTAACCCCATTCTATCAACTCCCCTTAATCCACCCTCTTGCATCCCCCCCTTAATCCACCCTCTTGCATCACTTCCTTTAACTCATTTTAGGGTTTAGGGTTTAGGGTTTAACCCATTCTATCAACTCCCCTTAATCCACCTCTTACATCACTTTTAACTCAGCTTCAATAAATTCCCCTCTTAATCCACCCTCCTCTTGTACCCCTTTAATCCACTCTCTCTCTTGTATCACTTTTAACTCATTCTTATCAACTCCCCTTAATCCACCCTCTTGTACTAAATTTTAACTCATTCTCTCTAACTCCCCTTAACCACCCTTCCTTGCATCACTTTCACTCATTCTCTCAACTCCCCCTCTTAATCCACACCCTCTTACATCACTTTTAACTCAGATATCAACTCCCCTTTTTTTAATCCACCCTCTTACATCACTTTAACTCATTTTATCAACTCCCCTTAATCCACTCTCTTACGTCGCTTTAACTCATTTTATGAACTCCCCTTAATCCACCCTTTTGTATCCCTTCAACTCATTCTATCAGCTCCCCTTAGTCTACCCTCTTGCATCCCCTTAATCCACTCTCTTACATATTTTCAACTCATTCTCTCAACTCCCCCTTAATCCACCCTCTTACATCACTTTAACTCATTTTATCAACTCCCCTTAATCCACCCTCTTGCATCCCCTTAATCCACCCTCTTGCATCACTTTAACTCATTCTATCAACTCCCTTAATCCACCCTCTTGCATCCCTTCAACTCATTGTATCAGCTCCCCTTAATCTACTCCCTCTTGTATCACTTTTAACTCATTCTCTCAACTCCCTTTAATCCAATTCTCTGCATCACTTTTAACTCAGATATCAACTCCTTAATCCAATTCTCTACATCACTTTAACTCATTTTTTTATCAACTCCTTTTTTAATCCATAGCCTCTTCTTGTATCCCCTTAATCCACTCTCTTACGCCACTTTAACTCATTTTATGAACTCCCCTTAATCCACCCTCTTGCATCCCTTCAACTCATTCTATTGGCTCCCCTTAATCTACCCTCTTGCATCCCCTTAATCCACTCTCTTACATATTTTCAACTCATTCTCTCAACTCCCCCTTAATCCACCCTCTTACATCACTTTAACTCATTCTCTCAACTCCCCCTTAATCCACCCTCTTACATCACTTTAACTCATTCTCTCAACTCCCCCTTAATCCACCCTCTTACATCACTTTAACTCATTTTATGAACTCCCCTTAATCCACCCTCCTGCATCCCTTCAACTCATTCTATTGGCTCCCCTTAATCTACCCTCTTGCATCCCCTTAATCCACTCTCTTACATATTGTCAACTCATTCTCTCAACTCCCCCTTAATCCACCCTCTTACATCACTTTAACTCATTTTATCAACTCCCCTTAATCCAGCCTCTTGCATCCCCTTAATCCACTCTCTTACATCGCTTTAACTCATTTTATGAACTCCCCTTAATCCACCCTCTTGTATCCCTTCAACTCATTCTATCAGCTCCCCTTAATCTACCCTCTTGCATCCCCTTAACCACTCTCTTACATATTTTCGCAACCTCACTCTCTCTAACTCCCCCCTTTAATCCACCCTCTATATCACTCTCTTTTAACTCATTCTCAACTCCCCTTAATCCAACCCCCATATCACTTTTAACCTTGCCTCTCTTCAACTCCTTAATCCACCCTTTACATCACTTCCTTTAACTCATTTTAACTCCCCTTAATCCACCTCTCTTGCATCCCTTCAACTCATTCTGGCCAAGCCCTCTTAATTACTCCTCTTTGCATCCCCTCTTAATCCACTTCTCTTACATATTGTCAACTTATTCTCTCAACTCCCCCTTAATCCACCTCTACATCACTTTAACTCATTTTATCAACTCCCTAATCCAGCTCTTGCACTTCTTTAAATCCATTCCCTCACGCCAGCCTTTAACTCTATTTTATGAACTCCCCTTAATCCACCCCTCTTCCATCCCTTCAACTCATTCTCCTATTGGCTCCTTAGAATTTTACCCTCTTGCATCCCCCTTAATCCACTCTCTCATATTAAACCCATTCTCTCACCCCAGAGACCCATATGCACATATATGTTTCATCATGTTATATAGTTGTACATTAAACTTCTTGATGTACATTATATATGTTTGTTCGATGTCACTTTTAAATATCTTATTCAAATTGTATAGATTATACATATTTCATGTGTCTTCTATTTACCACATTTTATATAATTATTCAATTGTATAGATTATACATTAAATATACATACAAGGAGATGGTTTTTTGTTTATTGATTCAAATATTTGCTATGTAATTGGAAAATAGTTAGAATTACTTGCCCTTAATTTATTATGAATATGATTTAAGAGACTATTTAAGGAATGTTTTAATTTGTCACCTAACCATGTGATAAGTTATATATATATGAAATTTGATTCTAGATAAGAATTATTATATAGTGCATGTATTACTTGAAAATTTGATAAAATGTAAATATATAGATATGTATATAAATGCATATAATTATGAAAATGAACATAACATGATCTCATAATTGACTGCATATATAATCATCATATTAAATTCAACTGATATAAATAAACACACATATATGATAATAACATGTTCAAAATAAAACTAGAGATCTACATAGTCCATAAAATTTATATGTCAAGTCCAACACATATATTGAAATGAAACTAGAGGTTTGTAGTCCATAAAATATAAAACTATCTAACTCTCAGGCTGATCGGTCAAATCAAGTCTCCTCTGTGTTCCACGTTGACTAGATGTACCCGCATCATGCTGTAAAAGAGTTCAAGAAACTCGAAATTAGATTTAAATTTATTTAGAAATTTTGATATAATTAAACATATTTAAAATTGAAAATATAAACTTTTAGATAAAAAAAACTAATTAAATATCGACTAAATATATTAAAAATGATTTCTAGTATTCATAAATTACCATATGGTCATGTGAATCAATTGGCACATTTTCTTCAACAGGTAACATAACTGTCTGTTGAGAAGATGGAAATGCCTGATCCACTATATCCTGCATATTCATATAAAGCAAACAATATGTGAAAACCTTGAATATATATATATATAATGTTCGTAAAATTTGTATAGGAGATTTAAAGTAAAGTTTACAACCTCGAATGATATGACCTCATGATCACGCACCTGAGATTGCCCATGAATAGATGTCAATGATGTCTCAGGTGTGCGGCCCGCCATGGTTATCTCATCAAATCCCTACATATAGATGTACAACAGTTCATATAGATCATTCACACATGTGTATATAAATGTAAAAATTAAATTAGATCTATGATGTGTATTTAATTTAAACTTAACAAACTTTTTAAAGCACACACCTGAGCTGATGATGTCTCAGGAGCGCTCACCACTGTAACTTGTGGCTCATCAATACTAGGAATAGTATGACTTCCCTGCATCTAGATATAATATATCAACTCACACATGTGTACAAATTCAAATTAAATTATATATATATGGACACACAAATTATTTAATATATTTTGGTTCAAGTACCTGTTGAAAAGGTGAGCCCAAATCTACAGCACTCAACATATACACACGATGATGATATTGAGTTTCGGGCATCACGTCATCATGTGTCTATACACCAAACACAAAATTATTGAATTAATATTATATTATATATATAGTTTGATGTTATATTATTTACATGAATTTTTTACATTTCAAACTTGAATTAAATTTAAGTTCAAAAGATGAACATACCTGTGTGGGACGATCCTCAGAATATAGTAAATTTAGGTATGATCCCGCCCCAGATGCATGTGCCTCACCTGAAGTGGATGTCTAAGTATCCCTATAGCCCGAGCCTCCATGCTCTGTATTGGCCACTTCAGTGGCCGCGTGTGTAGTCTGCTGAATGAGATGTCCTGAAAGTGAACTCAATGCTCCTAGTGTAGATAACATGGTTTGCTGCTGAAATGCAGCGGGAATACCAGGAGAAGGAGGAGGAACAAGAGGCGCAACTGGAGCACGTCGCTGAGGATTGACACGTGCTCCTAGTCTATGTTGGGGCATGCCACGCCCAGCTCCCTGGAATGACCTCATATCAAAATAGTTGGGTTTTTTACCCAACTCAAACTCAGCCCATAACTTTCTCAAAAAATATAAGGGCACCTCACTGTTGCCATGTGGTGGAGTATCAAACACCATCCACCATCTATCCCAAAAATTTGCAGCTATCTGCGGGTGCCTACACCATAAAATTGAAATTCTTTTTTTTGTGGGTGGTATTGGTTCGTTTGTTTGGGGGTTCACAAAATATTGGCATATAGCTTGTTTAGTGATTTTTAGGTTATTGATTTCTTTATATGACAACCCATCTGCATAGAATCGTCTCATCTCTTCTCTCCATTGATGGAACCTATCTAGGTCCGCATCGATAGATCGAACAGAATCGACAATAGTTTGTATCGTAGATGCAAACCGTGCGAGATGTGGAGGGATTCTAGTCTCATTTTTTATGAGATCTATGTTCCCTTGAATCACAACTAAGTTGGCTCGAATATTCTCTCTGAGTTGATTTTGGTCAAATGGAGGAGGGGGTGGGGGGTCAGGTGGTAGAGAATGCGGAGGTGAGTGAGGCATATCCTCATGTGGTGGGGTGGGGTGTGCACCAGGATCTATAGGAATTTATGGATTAGGCATGAAATCCTCTAAAGTGAAAAGTGGATCCATGGACGAGAAATGATATGGCAACTGCATGTTAAACAATTAAAAAATATATATCAACAAACTAATTAAATAATGCACACAATTTCAAAGTTATTTAAAAATCATATTGAACATGCACAAATTCAAAATATATTTCATTTATAACATTAAAATTCAATTTATAACATTAAAAAATCATAGCATTAAAAATTCATATTATAAATGAGAGTTGAATAGAAACCGATAGTCACTTAAGAACTATAAATGAGAGTTGAATAAAAACAGAAAGTTAGTAGAACAAGTGATGAAAAATATTGAAAATCATTGAAGACAATTCATAAATCAATCATGAGAAATTCCATATAGGGATAGTAATTAAGATACATTGAATTATTATCCAAGTGACTCCTACAATACCTATTTTTTATAAGTTTTAAGTTGCTCTCTTGGAACCTATGGTTTGTAATTCGTGTACAAATTAGAGTTAGGGCTGGGGATAGGGTTAGGGATAAGTTTAGGGTTAGGCTTAAGATTGGAGTTAGGGTTAGGGTTATAGATAATGAGGGTTAGGGATAAGGTGAGGGTTAGGCTTAATATTGGGGTTAGGGTTAGGGTTAGAGTTAGAGTTAGAATTAGGGTTAGGTTTGGGTTAAAATTAGAGTTATTTTTTGGGCATAGATTTAGGGCTATGGTTAGGAAAAGGGTAAAAATTAGAGTTACAATTGGGGTTAAGGTTAAAACATGAGTTAGGGTTGAGAATAGGGTTCAGGGTAGGGTAAGAGTAAGAACTAGAGTTAGTTTTGGGGTTAGGGTTATGGTTATGGTTAGAGCTAGGGTTAAAATTATGGTTAGGGTTAAGGTTAGAGATAAAATTACATGGTTAAGGTTAGGGTTATGATTAGAGATTGAGTTAGGGTTAGGGTTAGTGTTTGGGTTAAAATTAGATTAAGGGTTATGGATAGGGTAACAATAAGAATTGGAGTTATGGTGGGGATTAGGGTTATGGTGAAGGTTAGTGTTAGGGTTAAGATTAGGGTTTGGGTTAAGCTTAGAGATAGAATTAGGGTTAGGGTTAGGGTTATGGGGTTGAGGGTGAAGTAAGTCTCTAATTTCTCCAACTGGGCAGGTGAGAAAAATCTTGTCACTACAATCAAACTTAGGTGTATAAAGTTTTTTAGCTTACTTTTTATCTCCCTATTCTTCACTTTCTATATTCCTTGCTCATTTCTTGTAGATGGAACTTCTTACCATATTGAAACATTTTTCAAAAGATAAGGCTTCTCTCATATATTTTCATTGATTCAAATATTTTTCTATTAATCTATATTGTTTCTCCTTAATAGATTATTCCTAAGGGATGAGGGGAATGGTTTCAAATTCTTCTTCATCTTCCTATAAAACATGGGGTTTTAGGAATTCAAAAGGGTGTCACATGTTGCTCTACTATTTTTTTTTGTTGATTTTTCCCTCCTTTTGGGATTTTTTATGATTAAATATTCAACCAACTTCCTAGAATTAGCCTATTTGACTCCTTTAGCCTTGATTTAGAATTTGAAAATTCTTTTAGAAGAATTCCTCTTTTTCTCCTTACCCTTTTTTCAATAAAATTTTATGATATCCTAAAATATTTCTTATTTCTCATTGGACTTACGAAAATAAAATAGGGAAATGACTATAATATTTAAGTATGTTATGAGTGCCCTAGTTATGGGGCCACTAGTGTAATAAAGAATGTAATTTTAAAGTGGCATTGATAAAAAGGTTTGTACATGTAGGTTTATTTTGGAGCTTGTAAAAAGGAAAGAAATTAAAAGATAGCTATTTAATTAAATCCTAAGATTGAGAGTGGTATTCTTGTTTATCCATTAATTTTACTTGAATAGATTGGACACCATATTTTCCTATCACTAGAGATTAGAGGAGGGAACCCCATTTATTTTCATATATAGTTAATGGATGAAAATTCATAAATCAATCATGACAAATTCCATATAGGGATAGTAATTAAGATACATTGAATTATTATCCAAGTGACTCCTACAATACCTATTTTTTATAAGTTTTAAGTTGCTCTCTTGGAACCTATGGTTTGTAATTCGTGTACAAATTAGAGTTAGGGTTGGGGATAGGGTTAGGGATAAGTTTAGGGTTAGGCTTAAGATTGGAGTTAGGGTTAGGGTTATAGATAATTAGGGTTAGGGATAAGGTGAGGGTTAGGCTTAATATTGGGGTTAGGGTTAGGGTTAGAGTTAGAGTTAGAATTAGGGTTAGGTTTGGGTTAAAATTAGAGTTATTTTTTGGGCATAGGTTTAGGGTTATGGTTAGGAAAAGGGTAAAAATTAGAGTTACGATTGGGGTTAAGGTTAAAACATGAGTTAGGGTTGAGGATAGGGTTCAGGTTAGTGTAAGAGTAAGAATTAGAGTTAGTTTTGGGGTTAGGGTTATGGTTAAGGTTAGAGCTAGGGTTAAAATTATGGTTAGGGTTAAGGTTAGAGATAAAATTACATGGTTAAGGTTAGGTTTATGATTAGAGATTGAGTTAGGGTTAGGGTTAGTGTTTGGGTTAAAATTAGATTAAGGGTTATGAATAGGGTAACAATAAGAATTGGAGTTATGGTGGGGATTAGGGTTATGGTGAAGGTTAGTGTTAGGGTTAAGATTAGGGTTTGGGTTATCCTATATTAACCTAATTCCAATATTAACCCTAATTATAATGAAAAAACTAATTCTAAATGTAACCTAAGGGGAGAGAGGTCTCTAAGAGGTTTTTAGTTTTACGTTTTAGGGTTTAGATTTCTAAGTTTAGATAAAATATGGTTTTCAATTTACAATTTAACGTTATTTATTTTTTAAATGCAATTTAAAACTATTAAAAATTGAAATAAAACGCATTAAACAAAAAAAACTTAAATACTAATTCAAAAACAAAAAAACAAGATACAAAGCAAAAAAGGGCAGAAATCAACTAACCTGGAGGTCTCAGAGGTCAAGTGTGATGACGGGAGGAGCGAGCAACAGCCTCCAAACGCGTATGCGCTCTTGCTTGACTTCTGTTGATTCGGCAAAAACAGTGGATAAAATGAAAAGCCAGCAGTTTATTTAAAAAAATAAATACTTTTCGATAACGCGTACGCGTTTCGAAACGTGTATGCGTTATAAACGCGTACGCGTTTTAAAACGCGTACGCGCTATTAAACGCGTATGCGTTCGTAACGCGTACGCGTTTTATAACGCATACGCGTTTTAGGTTTGGGTACCCGTTCCTCAGCGCGTACGCGTTCAGATTTAGGTTCGGGTACCCGTTACGTAACGCGTACGCGTTTTGTGCGAAATTTTTTTTGTTGCCCGAAATTTCCCCTCTTCGTGTACTCAACTTCTTGCTTTTACCCCTACACCGAGTAGAACTAGAAATAAGCCCCTTCCTAGAAACTCCAAGAAAGCCTAAGAAAACCCACACTCCCACCCAAAAGGAATCCACAACCATGCCGACAAGCCACCAAATAGAGAATGCATGAAAGCACTAAACACCATAGAAGAAGTGAGAATAATAAAGAACCAACAAATAAAGCCCCCAAGCCATCCTACTACACCGAGAAGAACCAGAAATAAGCCCCTTCTTCAACCCAAAAACTTCAAGGAAGCCCAAGCAACCACACATACCCTACAAGGAGCAGCAAAGTGGAAGGGGCAACCACCCAACACCAAAATACCTAAAGGGCAAAAAAATTTCCTTGCAACAACCATCAAAAGCCACAACAACACTAGTAGCGGAAACAATATTAGAAGGAGGACAACAAGATCCTCCCCCACCAACAAGCAGCGTAACAAGTTGACTAAAATCAACTTGTAAAACATCAACAAAACACAAGAGAAAAAACACCCTCCTGCGCACAACCCAAACAAGGCAAGGAGCAGTGTCATCATGTCCAACAACGAAAGAGGCCACGAAAGGGGAGACACCAAATCCCTCATTTCTAGCAGACAAGCCCACTGACCCAAGGAGGCCCAAAGAACCAACAAAGCCTATAGAGAAAAGTAGAGCCATGCTAGCACAAAGCCTGAAACAGAGTCTCACCACGGTAGGACAAAGCGTAGAATAGGTGAGAGGAGACACAACTCTAGCACAAACGGGCAACAAGGAAGAAGAAATTCCACGCACACGATCATCTGCCTTATCATCGTCTTCGCCATCCTCCTATATCGCACATGAATTTGCAGAGCCGTTGCAGCTCCCGCTCTCCATTTTTTCAAATGTTTCTACAATACACATGAATGTTGGATATATAATGTCATTGTTATAAATGAAAATACAAAATCCTTTTTATTCTCTAATAAAGATTAACTCTATTAAAAGACAATTTGATGTATAGGTTTAATGATCGCGAGAAATTTCTTTACTATAGTAAAATATTGTTAGATTGATAAATTTGTATGGTTAAAATTTTAATTGTATAGAAAATGTATATCTTTTAAGCTTTTAATTATATGAACTTAATTTTTTATTTCAATATAGTAGAAAAATAATTAGAACTAAAAAACATGTTTTATAATTAATTCTATATCATCTAAATTTATTAGTATTAAATTATATTATGTCTACAAATTTTAATATTATATTATATCTATCTCAACATGAATATACCCTAGAGGGTGTATTGGATTTGAAATACACTTCTTCACATAATTTGAAAATTTTCATCATGTGAGGGTAAGTGACTCAATGGTGGAAATTCTCTATAGTGAAATAATGTTTCGAATCTTGATGTTAGCATATCCATTATTTCTCATTAATGTACCCATACTTATTGTAAATTAATAAAAATAATACCTAAAATTTAAAATCTATGTAAAATACCTAAAATAAATCAACTAAATATTCTATATGGATGGAAACCAATTCATTCAATATTTAGCAAACAAACAGACTTCATTAGTTACAATTTTTTGGTACAAATAAAGTGTAAAAAAATTAACGAGTCTAATGTTTAATTAGAGAGTAGGGTGATAGAACACATTCTACACAACTCCTGTCTACATAAAATACTATGTTGGTATCGTGATTGACGTAGTAACACAAAATGTAAAGTAAACAAAATCCAACAAAATAGTATTTTAATATTGCATGTAGTGCCCCTCCGTATCAGTTTTTTCTGGACATTTGTGTAAGTGTTGTTCGTAATTTCATTGTTTCTTGTGTTATACGTTTATGCAATAAACATATTATTGAATGGCTTTCTTAAATCAGATAATTCAAATTAAAATTTGAATAATAATTCAATATGGTGTATGGATAAATAATTAAATATAGTAAAAGTAATGTGACAAGATTTCAAACTGTTTTTTAAATAAGAAGTTTCTTGAAAGCAATTACACCTGGAGAGCGGTTACAAATTGAAGCAGTTGCAGAACATGCAAAATAAATAATAACTATATTTAGCCTATGAAACTGACAACAAAATAGTGGAGAAATCACTAGATTCCTTCAATAAAAAAAAGCTGATCTATGAGATTTTAATGCGGATTATTTTTTTAGTTAAATTTCTTTTGTTTCTGATTTTTTATATACAATATAGTGCATAAGATGTTGGGGAAGACGGGTTTGTGTTAGGAAAGAGCTTTCTTTTTATAGTATCTGTTAATACAAAGGGTAGAGGATAGTTTTATGCAGATTGTGTGAGATAAGGAGGCGTGTGCTGGTCCTTCTTGAAAACTCATAGAGAAAAACTAGCATATGTCGAAGTATCTTTCAAAGGACGACTAAGTCGACGATGAAGCTCTGAAGTCTACTCATTTGACAATAGATAGTGTTCAGGCATCAAGATGTAGGAAATAGAGATGAGTAAAAAATGCCAGATTGCTAAAGAAAAGAAAGGAACGAAACACAGAAACAACTTAGAACAGAAATATTAAAAAGGGACCAGATTTATATTAATGCCATTTTTACTTGACACAGAGCTTCCAGTGCTCTTAATAGAGTTATACCTCATCCATTCCTCCTCAAGCAGAGTATCTACCCTAAAGCCTTTTTAAAAAATAGAGCTCCTTTTCAAGAGACGTTGGAAGCTTCTAGATTACGCCAAACAATGGAAGAGTCTAGAAACATAGAAGAGAATAGAAGAAAGGAGAAGGGAGAAATAAATGTGATGGTTGAAGTAGTTGAGGAACGATGGAAGGGGAGATTAAACTTGCACCGCTGGAAGTCCATGTCACCAACACTCCCCCTTAATCTTCACTGCCATGTATGTCTGCAATTCCAATTTCTTTGCTCTTCATTTGCCTATCTTCTTTTTGTCTTCTTTTCCTTGTGGTTGCAACAAAGTCTTCAAACTTCTCCAAATCCTTTTATTTGCCTTCTTGATGATCTTCATGCCTAACAATGCCTTTGTCTTTGTCCAATTGCTGTATTACTCTCTCAAACTTTTGTTTTTCAAAATTTCAATCTTGAACTTCCTGCAAACTTTCCATCTATAAATGCCTTGCCAGAAGTATTTGTTGTGCCTTCAAATTTGCCATGATTGCCATTATCTTTCACATATGAACTTTTATGCTTGAACAAATTCTTGATCATACCTGTAATTTTCTGCCAACTCGATCCATAAACCCATCCACAATCCATTTTTAGACAACCTTCCATAGAATCTTTCTTTGAGACATTATTCCAACATTTCTTTCATAATGATTTTTCAAACCACAAACACTGCAAGGGTGTAAGTCCCAACAGTTATCTTATGTATGCCCTTTTCTGCTACAATAGGAACATTGAATACATTGTGTTTCTCGAACAAATTTACTTAAGCCTGTATTATTTCCTTTGCCTATTACATACCCAATTCCTTCATGTTTTGGTCTCATAACTGGTTCTATTGGCTCTTTCATTCCTTGCTCATTCTTGCCCAATCCTTTACCTTCATAACCCATTCTTTTCATTATTCTTAATCCAACATTGTTTTCATTACATCTTTCTCATTCTCACCAAATTTAACAAGATTTGTAGATTCACACATATTATCTTCATGCTTATATTCTTTATTACAAATTACTTCAAAAAAGTTACACTTATCCAATGACTGAACACAACACAAATCTCCAGTATCACATGAAATATCACTAACTAGTGGTTTTGATTTCAAACATATATTTTCTTCTTTTAGTTTTAATAATTCTTCTTTTTGCAAACTATTTTCTTCTTCTATTCTTTTTAATTTTTCTTCCAATTCTTCATTGTTTTTCTTAACTTCATCAAACAACTTTAGTTTTACTTCCAAGTCTTCACATTTATTTTTGACTTCATCATACTTTTTCACTTTTTCTTCTAACTCTTCATTCTTTGCTTTAAGTTTATTCAATTCAATTTCAAGATCATAGATTTTTATCACTTGTCCAGTTTTTTCAATTGAAACCTTTTTAAAATCTTTTAACACTTCAAAATTTTGTTTCTTAACTTCTAACAATTCCTCCTCCAAAACATCTCTCTCTTTCTTTACTCTTTTTCCAACTTTTCCCATTAATTCAAATAATTTAAACTCACCAATTTACCTCTGTTTTCCTTCACTCTTCTTCAATTTCTTCTTCAAGGTTAAGAAGACCTTAACAACTACAACTTTAGCATAGAAAACAACAATCTGATTTGCTAAGAACACCTTTGCAGCATTATCTTTTATGTGACTTATTTTATTAAAAACAGATTATTAACACAATTTGTCTTCTTTTGATATGAGTAATTTTCAAACACAGTACCTTTGACAACATACAACATTACCAGATCAGTGATCTCCCATTCAAATGCCATGACCTCAATCTTCTTTCAGGCAGGCAACTTCTAAAACAGACATCGATCTTACCTTTCTTTTCCACTGGTCTTTAGACTCCATTGACTTCAGCGATCTTTTGTGTTTCTCATCTCCTTTGCATTCAGCTTTGATAACCTTTACTAACTCTTACCAATAATCATCTTTGTTTTGCAGCGGCACTTTTTAATCTACATGATCTTTTATCTGTTGCTCCCCCTTAACATTTGACCTGCAGATCTTCAAATTTCAGCGAACTACAATAAAACAGTGATCTCCCTTTATAGTGACTTCTGCACTGGTTCATTCAGGTTTTTTCAATTCCTTTTCACGGTGGCTCAAACTCTTGATTGCAAGCAGCTTTACTTGAAATTGGTCAGTGCCCAACAATATTCCACACAAATTCCATTCAGATCCCACAATTTTCCTTTTTTCCTTTGGCAACCTCAACTCTGCCCTGATCTCCTGCTCTGATACCAAATGTAGGAAACAGAGACGAGCAAAAAATGCCAGATTGCTACAGAAAAGAAAGGAACGAAACACAGAAACAGCTTAAAACAGAAATATTAAAAAGGGACCAGATTTATATTAATGCCATTTTTACTATACACAGAGCTGCCAGTGCTCTTAATACAGTTATACCTCATCCATTCCTCCTAAAACAGAGTATCTGCCCTAAAGCCTTTTACAAAAATAGAGCTCCTTTTCAAGAGACGTTGGAAGCTTCTAGATTATGCCAAACAATGGAAGAGTCTAGAAACATAAAAGAGAATAGAAGAAAGGAGAAGGGAGAAATAAATGTGATGGTTGCAGTAGTTGAGGAACGATGGCAGGGGAGATTAAACTTGCACCGCTGGAAGTCCATGTCACCAACACAAGAGCAGTAGAGTTAATATTGTGTTCATTTGCTTTTCTACCGCCTGAAACTCAATCGTACGCCTTCAAAAAAAAATAGAACACAACTCTTGACATGGACGGTCGTAAGGAGAAAAGCAGGTGAGAATGCAGGGGGACGCCCTGATACAGCAAGGAGACAAAAGGAAGCTAAAAGAATCTGCGTTGAGGGTCACTAGATTACAGTTATCAGGCATGTATTGTTATATTTTGTCTTTGCCCCTTTCGACGCAGATAGTTTCATTTTCAGATAGAGAGATTGTTATTAATCCGCAATGTATAGTCAACACCTAATAAGAAAGAATTGCAAGTTTTCATCTTAAGACACCATGTCTACCTTGTCATCACAGTTAACCCCCCTTTGTTATCATCTAGCATCCACTTGTATCTCTGTAGAAAAGAGATCTGTTCTGTATTCATGGTGAACCCCTTAGTTTAAAATGCATAATTATTATCTGCTTTGTGCGAGAAACTATTGCATGTTAGGGATATGTGTTTGCACAACTACTGCATTTGGGATTATGATATACTCAACATTAGCAGTGCTTTAATTTTGTTTACAAGAATCTAGGTATTTACATGGAGCAGAGGTGTCTACTTTAGATGCATATGACCTGAAGCTAGAATCAAGAGTAGAAACATTTTATCTTGGTTTGAGGATTTATTAAAATTCTTCTAAGATTCAAGGTGAGAGCAAAACTAATATGTTTTATATTCCTTCACTTCTCATACCATGTTGTCTATTAAATGTAGCTTTAGTTATCTTTCGCCAGTGCAATACATTTGGCTTCCTTGTTTTCATATGAATCATATTGAAACTATTTCTATAAAGCCCATGAGTTGAATCGTAGATAACTGAGGATAGGAAATAGTATGCCTAATTTAAATCCACTAGAACACAGGTCTTAGCATTTTTAGGATCCAACTAAAAGAAAACAGTATCGTTGGATATACTCAGCCCTTATCCTTATTTGATCGTTAGGCACCACAGACCTAAGGCATCTCCAATATAGTCAGCTCGGACATGAAGGTCATCAATGCACATCTTTGATCGACGATATATGTAATGTAATAAGGGTTACTGCTGGGTAAGCAGTGCGCAGCCCTTTTTCACTAAACCTGTATGATTGTATGCACGGGAACTCAAGCAAGCTTTCAATGTTAGGAAGTGTTACTGAAATGTCTCTTTAATTCGAAAGATTATGCCTTGCTCATTTTAGGTTTCCTGTATGCTCAGAGCGAAACCTGGTTTGGAGGAGCTTATTTGTCTGTGTATCACATCTAGAAATCATGTTAGGGAAGCAAGCTCCATCGAACTCTACGGGAACATCTTGCTTCTTCCACCCTTCTGAGGTATTTGCCGACCGTAGATGCTTGGTCAATACGACCACATTTTGTATGCAGGTCTTCCCAGTCTGATTTATAGTAACTTCCAAAAACATGAGATCTGAATCCTTTTGTGTCGATGCTCTTCCTTTTATCACCCAAACCACAAGTGTTCTCTTTTGCAAGCCAAACTTTGTTGATGAAACTTCGATCGTCTTTATATCTCTGCCTTTGCCTTTGTGTTTTGGATCAGCACTGAAGCACAAAATATAGTGTCTAAACCAACCACAGTGGTATGATGATGAAGATCTACAACCTCTAGGCATCTTCAAATCTTCAATTGCCACTTTGTATTGAAAATCTGTTTACTATCTTTGTTTCGAATGCTCCATTCGGTCCTCGTTTTGCTAATTCCCTAGAGCTACCAGTTTTTTCAGTTAGATTGTTATAAAGGATATCATCAGTACTTTATAATTCTCAAGTTGGTATTTCTTTTAAACGAACCGATTCTTATCTCTGGTGTTGGTATCTTGATTTCTATATATATATTTTTCTTGGGCCCGTTTGTCATGACATTGCCCTTAGTCGACATCAAGGTTACATTGGCATTCGAATTAATATGTATGTATATATATATGCTTACTCTCGCTACGGAATGTAAAAATCTCTCGTGGTCAAGTATTGTATTACTTATTCGATGAACCGTCACATGAGTATCTTAATTGAAATGGGAACTCTTTAATCATTAGATGAAATTAGGAGCCGTTGGTTGTTAATATGTTAAATCGTTAAAATTATTTTTAGTTAGAAGTCAATATATTGTTACTTTAATCAAGGTTACATTGGCATTCAAATTAATATGTATGCATATATATATGCTTACTCTCACTTGCTACGGAATGTAAAAATCTCTCGTGGTCAAGTATTGTATTATTTATTAGATTTACCGTCACATGAGTATCTTAATTGAAACGGGAACTCTTTAATCATTAGATGAAATTAAGAGCCATTGGTTGTTAATATGTTAAATCTCTAAAATTATTTTTAGTTAGAAGTCTCCTTAAGTATGTTATTTATAAAAAGCACTTTTGGTTTCGTTTGCTGCATAAAGATTAATAGTTAATTATGATTTTGTTATTTATAGGTGTAGACATCCAAATTTGGACACTTAATTTATCCAAATTTATCACTTTTCATTTAAACATTCTCTTATTCAAGGTAATTAAGTAATATTACTATTATTTAATTAATATCTTTAATTATGCCAAATCTCTAAGGTATTTAATTAATAAATTAAATAAATATTACATTTATTTAATTCTTCACATGTCATTTTCATCTAATCCTAATTCATCTCCTAATCTCTTCATTAAGGATGTGCACATGTCTAGTCCTTGACTAGAATGTATTACATCTTCCAACTTTTGAAAGTTGGCTTCTAATCCTCATTAACCCCTAATTATCCTCTAATTATTGATTAGTTAAGCCTAATCAGTACTTTGGTCAACTCTCCCCATCCCCCAAGGAATTTTTAATTCATTTTTATTCATCTAAAGCTCCTCTCTTCCCCATGTGAATTTTTAATTTATTTTTATTCCTCCTAGAATCCTCTTTTTCCATGCATCTTCTACAATCTTTGACTTGTCACATCAAGTCACATGTGACAAAAGCCCACCTTTTTGGAGACCCTCTCTTATCCACTAGATTATCTTAAGCATGTGAATTTTTAATTCACATTTATTCTTCTAAGGAATCTTTTCATCTCCCAATGTACTTGGAAGGTACTTGTCCTTCCTCCACATCATGTACCTCCTTTCCACATCACCTACACATCATCTCACCCTTAGCCATCTCACAATCCATATGTCAAGATGTGAGGGCTTGTGAGTCCTCAACTCATCTTAGCCCTTCATCTTGGCCTTGTTAAATAAATCCCAACTATTGAATTCTCTAAAGAATTCAAGTTTCTCTATAAATACCCCATCCTCTAAGGCATTTGAGGAGATAGCCATATTGCAACTAAATGCTGTCATTTTATGCACTCATCTAGCCATCAATTTCATCCATTTGTATTTGCATTCAAGCACATAGTCAAGTATTTCATTTAGCCACATCAAAAGCCATCAAAGAGCATACAAAGCACATCAAAATCAAGGGCCAACTAAGGAGTTTCAGCTGCAAAAGAGAGGTATATCCATTTAGCATTATTTTACACTTTCCTTTTTGCATTTACAAATTTCTTAGGCTAATCTTGAGGTGTTTCCTTGTGTTTATCCATTACATTTTAATTGCTTAGAATAGGTTAGACATTTTGGTATCACAATAGGAATGTTAAAAGTATGTAAATCATTTATTTAGAGGTACAAGATTTATAATTGTTTATGGTTATGTTATTAGAAATTTTCAAATATGTAATAGTCCATTAAAAGATATACTATTCTTTGAAAAGATAGTTACTGGTATAAAACGAGGATAGAGTAATTTAATTGATTTAGGTTAAGGTAAATGATAAATTAGTGAATAGGGATTATTTTTATGGTATTTAATTACTGTCTAGAAAAAATGTCAATTTGAGTATCGTTATTGTGTGATATGAAGTTGTAATTTTAATATTAAGGGTTGGTATAATTAAATAAACATTTAGACTAGACTTCTAAGAAAGATTACTTGTGAAGGTTTTAGAGTTGGTTTTATGGGTATGTTTGAATGCCTTGAGTGCTTGGATTAAGTGATGTTTATTTAGGGATTGTTTCTTGATTGATTGTTTATTGTGTGTTTGCTTAAAATAATGTGTTACAAGGTTGCAATACTTGGTGTTCCCCTTGTGGTGAATTTTGAATGCAATCCTAGAGTTTTAACCGATATTTGTGGTTGCTTTTGATTATTGAGGTTGATTTAGATTGAGTTTGGTGATCTCTTGGTGATGTCCCCAATATCCCTTACTTGTTACTCGTAAGTTGTGGATCATTATTGTTGCCATGATTTTGGTTTAAGTTGTAAGTTTGATGATTTGTAAGTCCCCTTTAAGGATGGTTATTTGGAACACTTGGGTATGTGTAGGATCATTATGGAAAAAACAGGCCCTTAAGTGGCAAAAAATTTAGAAAAATCAGAATTAAGAAATTTGACACAAAAATTTGAATAAGTTATCTATATTATTTAATAAATATGTAAGAATAGAATCTGTGGAAAATTGAATGTAGTTTCTAAACTACTAGGTTTATTTTAAAAAAAATCTATTTGGTAAAAATTTAAAATTTCAATGCAGTAGTACTTAAATTTTAGGGAAAAAATAAGAAGTAGGTGTCTGTCTGACCACCCTAACCATAATAAAATTATAATATTTTTTATAAGATTTTAGACATAAGTAGAGGAATCATGTGATGTGATGCATTTTTTAGTAATTTTTTTCCAAGTAAATAATTAATTATGAATTTTTTATTATAACTTTTAAAAAATATAAAAACCCGTATGTCTAACCACCTTAACTTGGTCAAAACTTCATGAAATTCATTTTTTTTTTTAAATCCTATATTATGTGAAGCATAGAATGTGATGTATACTTTGGATTCAAAAAATGTGATGCCGTTTGAAAGCTATAGATATTTTTCAATCAGCCTATCAATCAAGACTTTAATCATAATTCAAATAGAAAATGAATAATAATTATTTATTAAATTCAAAGTAAAACATAATTTATATTGGTGGAAAGTTGAGAATCTCCTTTAAAAACTCTTTTCATTTCATCAAATTTGGGTTAAAAAAAAGTCTTCAGCTACATACCCTACAAATGCCCATCATATTGCCACCTTTTGGCCCATCATGATTCTGCACATACCCACTTGTGTTTTTTATTATGATTGATTCCATTATTGGTGTTGGTTAATTTATATATTGAGATTGTGTATTAGTTGATTGTTTGTGTTGAGGTATTATTTTCGTGTAGGATGTTTATTAGCTGAATTATATGTTTGAGTGAGTTATCAGTGGTTAGGTATCTTGAGAGGAGAAAATAGAGGTCTCCATAGGGTCCACGTAGTCAGGTGGAATGTGCTATGCACACCATTGGGTCCCTAGTTGTTGATTGAGTTGTACAAAGATGAACCAGTTGCAGTGACTCCAGAGATATACTAGTGATGGATCTAGTCTTGAAAACTTTGTATTCATACATTCTAGATGTATTATTCCATATTATTGTACTTTTCCCAATTCATGTTGTGAAGCAACATTGTATTAATGTAATACTTGACCAATGTTTCTTAATGTTAAATTGTATCATCCATGATATTATCTTATTGTTATGAGTGGATGCTTATCTTTCATATAATATAATAGATGTTGAATGGAAAGTAATGCAATCATGTAACCCCAAGGGACTTTTGTTATATGTTGTACATGTATAGTTTCATTTCATGTGATGAATGTTATTATTATGTTGCATGTTAGTTACTTTCAAAAACAAATTGTGCCATAAATGTTCGATGTATTAGTTTCCTTTTGGGGTTGCATGGCGGGGCCTTACACATGGTATTAGACCTTAGGTTCATACACTAGGCACTATGAGCCATTACATTGACCTAGTTGCTCATACTCTTGAGATTGCATCTTTTCTTTTGTGTCATCCGCACTTAACAACTTGAGTATGTCCTTAGGTGGTGGCGAGGTGCAAAAAATCGACAGAAAGGATAGAACCCTCGGTTTAATGCACAATGCACCGATATATTCTTCCTACTAGGAATGCATTTTGGGACACTTGTATTACCTTGTAGTGTGTTCCCTGTGAAATGAATTTGAGTATGTATGCGAAGAGTATGTGTTTTAACTTGAAATTTTTTTCTTTTGATGTGTTAAAATTGTGTTTTATATTTTGAATGGGTGTAAAATTATGATTTTGTGTCACATATATTGTGAGATTGGGCGTTGAATAATGAACGAAGTAGAATGTCTTGCATGAAAATGATGAATATTTAATGAAGATGAGTGCCTTGAATGCATAATTATGCAGTGTTTTATGTAAATGTGACAATTTGACAAAGCAAAATGTATTACATGATATTAGAAGTATTGATTTGAGTATAATGTGATTGGATTAAATTGGTTAAGATAGACTTGTACTATGTTTATTATGTTGTTGCTCAGTGATTGCTTTATGAGGCGATTATGATGTGGTTACTATTTGGAGTCTTGGTGAGAGGGACGGTGTAGCATCACTTGCTCATGACTTCCCTACTATGATGTGACTTCATCTTATGGTGTGTTTGTTATATATAAATGTTGTACACAACGTTTGCTTTTATGTAGGATTGTAGGTACCAGACATCAACTCCACCTGCACTATCGGGTCTAAGTGTGCCTTACAAAACCCAATGAGTATGATGTGAAAAATAGAGTTGACAAGAAGGTTTCCCTAACCTTGCCATCATCCTCGACGAGGATGGGTACCCCCACCTTGCAACCCTTCGGTATGGTTTTCATGCTTTGACAATTGTTTTGTTGAGTATATTTCATTATTTGATTATGTCATGATTGTTGGAGTTGATGTTGCTTTCATCTACGTACATTTTCTTTAGTCATGCAACTTCCAAGAGTAAGACAAAGCTTTGGGAGGGAGGATGTAGTGCCCCTCTGTATCAATTTTTCTGGACATTTGTGTAAGTGTTGTTCATAATTTTGTTGTTTCTTGTGTTATTGGTTTTTGTGGTAAACGTATTATTGTAATGGCTTTGTTAAATTAGATAATTAAAATTAAAATTCGAATACCAAGTAATTTTTATAAATCTGGGATTGAAGCAATAGTTTATTATTAAATAAATTAATTAATTTGTTTAAAATGGTATTCAATTATAACTAATAATTCAATATGGTGTAAGGATAAATAATTAAATATAGTAAAAGTAATGTCATAAGATTTCAAACTATTTTTCAAATAAGAAATTTCTGGAAAGCAATTACACCTGCAGAGCGGTTACAAATTGACGAAACTGCAGAACATGCAAAATAAATAATAACTATATTTAGCTTATGAAACTGACAAGAAAATAGTGGAGAAATCACTAGATTCCTTCAATAAAAAAAAATGATCTATGAGATTTTAATGCGCTTTTTTTTTTTAGTTAAATTTCTTTTGCTTCTGGCATGATTTTTTATATACAATACAGTGCATAAGATGTTGGGGAAGGCGGGTTTGTGTTAGGCAAGAGCTTTTTTTATAGTATTTGTTAATACAGAGAGTAGAGGATAGTTTTGTGCAGATTGTGTGAGATAACGAGGCGTGTGTCGGTCCTTTTGGAAAACTCACAGAGAAAAACTACTACACATTGAAGTATCTTTCAGAGGACGACTATGTCGATGATGAAGCTCTAAAGTCTACTCATCTGACAGTAGAGAGTGTTCAGGCATCAAGGGAACTAGAGTTAATATTTTGTTCATTTGCTTTTCTTCTGCCTGAAACTCAATCCTACGCCTTAAAAAAAAACAGAACATAACTCTTGACATGGATGGTCGTGGGGAGAAAAGCAGATGAGAATGCAGGGGGATGCCCTGATATAGTGAGGAGATTAAAGGAAGCTAAAAGAATCCGCGTTGAGGGTCACTAGATTATATTTATCAGGTATGTATTGATATATTTTGTCTTTGACCCTTTCGACAGATATTTTCATTTTGAGAAAGAAAGATTGTTATTAATCCGCACTGTATAGTCAACCCCTAATAAGAAAGAATTGCAAGTTTTCATTTTAAGACCCAATGTCTACCTTGTCATCATAGTTAACCTCCCTATGCTATCATCTAGCATCCACTTGTATCTCCGTAGAAAAGAGATCTTTATCTGTATTCATGGTGAACCCCTTAGTTTAAAATGCATAATTATTAGCTGCTTTGTGTGAGAAACTATTGCATTTTAGGGATATGTGTTTGGACAACTACTGCATTTAGGGTTATGATATACTCAACATTAGCAGTGCCTTAATTTTGTTTACAAGAATCTAGGTATATACATGGAGCAGAGGTGTCTACTTTAGATGCATATGACCTGAAGCTAGACTCAAGAGTAGAAACATTTTATCTTGGTTTGACAATTTTATTAGAATTCTTCTAAGATTCAAGGTGAGAGAAACATTAATATGTTTTATATTCCTTTACTTCTCGTACCATGTTGTCTATTAAATGTATCTTTAGTTATCTTTTGCCAGTGCAATACTTTCGGCTTCCTTGTTTTCATATGAATCATATTGAAATGATTTCTATAAAGCCAATGAGTTCAATCGTAGAGAACTAAGGATAGGAAATAGTATGCCTAATTTAAATCCACTAGAACATAGGTCTTAGCATTTTTAGGATCCAACTAAAAAGAAACAGTATCGTTGGATATACACAACCCTTATCCTTATTTGATCCTTACGCACCACAGATCTAAGACGTCTCCAAGATAGTCAGCTCGGGCATGAAGGTCATCAATGCACATCTTTGATCGACGATATATGTAATATAATAAGGGTTACTGTTGGGTTGGCAGTGGGCAAACCTCTTTCACTAAGCCTGTGTGACTGTATGCATGGTAACTCAAGCAAGCTTTCAATGTTAGGAAGTGTTACTAAAATGTCTCTTTAATTCGAAAGATTATGCCTTGCTCATTTTAGGTTGCCTGTACGCTCAAACCGAAACCTGGTTTGAAGGAGCTTATTTGTCTGTGTATCACATCTAGAAATGATGTTAGTGAACCAAGCTCCATCGAGCTCTACTGGAACATCTTACTTCTTCCACCCTTCTGAGGTATTTTCCGACTGTAGACGCTCGGTCAATATGACCACATTTTGTATGTAGGTCTATCCAGTTTGATTTATAGTCACTTCTAATAACATGAGATCTGAATCGTTTTGTGTTGATGCTCTTCTTTTTATCACCCAATCCACAAGTGTTCTCTTCTGCAAGCCAAACCTTGTTGATCAAATTTCGATCGCCTTTATATCTCTGCCTTTTCCTTTGTGTTTTGGATCAGAAATAAAGCACAAAATATAGTGTCTAAACCAACCACAGTGGTACGATGATGAAGATCTCCAACCTCTAGGTATCTTCAAATCCTCAATTGCTGCTTTGTATTGAAAATCTCTTTCCTATCTCTGTTTTAAATGCTTCATTCAGTCCTTGCTTTGCTAATTCCTTAGAGCTACCAGTTTGTCAGTTAGATTGTTATAAAGCATATCATTAGTACTTTATAATTCTCAAGTTGGTATTTCTTTTAAACGAACCCAATTTAATCTCTGGTGTTGGTATCCTTATTTCTATATATATATTTTTCTAGGGCCCATTAGTCTAAATCAAGGTTACATTGGCATTCAAATTGATATGCGCATGCGCGCGCGCACACACACACACTTACTTTCACTAGCTACAGAATGTAAAAATCTCTTGTGGTCAAGTATTGTATTATTTATTAGATGAATAATTAGATTTAGGTTATAGTTTTGAATAACACTTTCATGCTTTTTTTAATCCATCACACTAGTCTCTTAATTGAAATGGGAACTATTTAATCATTAGATGAAAGTAGGAGCCATTGGTTGTTAATATGTTAAATCTTTAAAATGATTTTGAGTCAGAAGTTAATATATTGTCCTGAGAAGTCTCCTTAAGTATCTCATTTATAAAAGGAACTTTTGGTTTCATTTACTACATAAATATTAATAGTTAATTATGATTTTCTTATTTATAAAAATGTTAAAAGTATGTAAATCATTTATTCAGAGGTACAAGATTTATAATTGTTTATGGTTATGTTATTACAAATGTTCAAATATGTAATAGTCCATTAAAAGATATACTAGTCTTTGAAAAGATAGATACAGGTACGAAACAAGGATAGAGTAATTTAATTGATTTAGGTTAAGGTAAATGATTAATTAGTGAATAGGGATTATTTTTATGGTATTTAATTGTTGTCTAGAAAAATTTCCAATTTGAGTATCGTTATTGTGTGATATAAAGTTGTAATTTTAATATTAAGGGTTGGTATAGTTAAATAAATATTTAAACTAGACTTCTAGGAAAGATTACTTGTTAAGGTTTGAGAGTTGGCTTTATGGGTATGTTTGAATGCCTTGAGTGCTTGGATTAAGTGATATCTATTTCGGGAGTGTTTCTTGATTGCTCATTTATTGTGTGTTTACTTAAAATAATGTGTTACAAGGTTGCAATAATTGGTGGTTCCCCTGTGGTGAATTTTGCATGCAATCCTAGAGTTTAAGCCAATATTTGTAGTTGCTTTTGATTATTGAGGTTGATTTAGATTGATTTTGGTAATCTCTTGGTGATGTTGTCCCCATTATTCCTTACTTGTTACTCGTAAATTGTGGAACATTATGGTTGCCATGATTTTGGTTTAAGTTGCAAGTTTGATGATTTGTAAGTCCCCTTTAAGTATGGTTATTTGGAACACTTGTGCTTTTTATCATGATTGATTCCATTATTGGTGTGGGTTAATTTCTATATTGAGATTGTGTATTATTTGATTGTTTGTGTCGTGGTATTTTTTTTGTGTAGGATGTTTATTAGCTGAATTATATGTTTGAGTGAGTTATCAGTGGTTAGGTATCTTGAGAGGAGAAAATAGAGGTCTCCCTTGGATGATGCCCAGTTGATTTTGTATCAAAATTGACTATGCTAGCTTTGGATGAGTCTGAAGATTTTGTTGGGATGCTGCCACTCAATATTTCATACTTGATGATTCGTTAATTATGGAATCGAAATAGTTCTTTGAGATCTTGATATTATCAACATTTCTCTGATGGGGAACCCTCGTGCTAGCATTTTGAGAGTCTTTGAGAGGTTAGAGGGGATATGGTTTTTACTTGCAAGAGTTGGTATGGGGGCTGACGACCTAGGAGGATCTTCCTTGGGTAACCCATATCAAGCCTAAGATATTTATTTGAGTTTTATGTTGTTTCACCTGTAAGTAGGTGGTTTTATGATTTTGTTATTTTGAGGATGGTTGACCTTTACACTTGGGTTGAGTTTATGTGGGTTTCAACCTTGCACTTGAATGCGGTTTTCGTTACTCTAAATTTCTATCATGATATGGTGCATGCCTCACTTGGTGTTGTTATTTTGTTTGAATTTCATATTTTGTGCAAGTTGGCTTTCCCGTTTGTGATTTTGAGGTCTTGTTGTTAGATGGGGGAGTGGCTCTCAATGGGGGTTCGACACCCAAAGTGGCTAGTCCAGGGTAACCCATTGTGAGTTTAATCAAGTGATAAATTAATTAATTAGGGGGTTTGGTTAGTTTAACACATTAATTCAGATAATGTAGCCTCACTCATGGGCCCAAGTGCTCATTTAGGCATGGGATGAGTGGGAAGGCATGGAATGGCAAGATCAGCTAACTTGTCTTTGCATAGTAATGTCGCAAGGTATGTTGATCCCACATAGTGAGCACGGGGGTCCGAAAACCAATAGAGGTCACTAGGGTAACCCAAGATGGGGGACGACAGCTAAGGAAGATTACGCTAGCGTAACTCATGACTACCTATGTGATGAAACTCCACCCTTTAATAACCTTGTATGTTTGATTGTTCCCCTCTTGTAGTTCTTGAGGCTCTAGAAGCGAAAGTTGTCATGTTTTAATTGATATTTTTTTCATGATGCCTTGTTGCCTTTATTTCTCTAGATGTGTATGTTTCTTGTGTTGGATGTTTTCATGTGTTATTGTTCTCCCTTGTCATGGAGTCTTGTAATCCTTGTCTTTCTTGATGGTATTTTGTTGTGGTCCTTCTTGTCATCTCCTAGCACGAGGGGTGGGCCTTACAGTCCATGTGGTTGGGTGGAACATGCTATGCACCCCATTGGGTCCCTAGCTATTGATCAAGTTGTGCAAAGATGTTCCATTTGTAGTGACTCTAGAGATATACTAGTGATGGATCCAGTCTTGAAAACTTTGTATTCATACATTCCAGATGTATTATTCCATATTATTGTACTTTTCCTAGTTCATGTTGGGAAGCAGCATTGTATTAATGTAATCCTTGAACAATGCATCTTCATGTTAAAATGTATCGTCCATGATATTATCTTATGGTTACTAGTGGATGCTTAACTTTCATGTAATGTAATAGATGTTGAACGAAAAGTAATGTAGTCATGTAACCCTAAGGGACTTTGTTTAATGTTGTACATGTATAGTTTCATTTAATGTGATAATGATATTATTAGGTTGCATTTTAGTTACTTTAAAAATAAATAATTGTGCCATAAATGTTAGATATATTAGTTTCCTTTTGGGTTGCATAGCGGGCCATTACATTGTAGCCATATGTTAACAATATAGATTAAAATAATCTCAATATTTATAAATAATATTAAAGTTAAAGATAAAATTAGTACATCAATAAAACATTAAATTTAAGAGTATCCAAACAAATCATCACACAAAAGTAGAGGTTGTGTTTATAAGTGTTAAATATGCCATTGGAAAAAGTTACTCAAAAATCTGGGTGTAAGGAGACTCAATGAATATCATTAATTATTTGTGTGGAGTACACCCCCTGAGCTGGAATGTGGATTAGTTAATTAAAGATACAATAGTTATGTTACAAACTTGCATTGAGACTCATATATCTCATGTTTATCAAGAAGGAAACTCTCTTGTTGATTACTTCATGAATGTGGCTTCCAGCCTTAGCAATTTTCGATCATGGGAGGAGGGATCAATCATTCCTAAGAATGTTAGGAATATCTTAAGAATTGATGGCATGGGATAATTCAATACAGATTTTTTGGTTTTGTAAATCACCCCATTTGGCAAGCTTTGTGGTTGGTTTTTGGGTCTTTGGCTTGTTTCTAGATAGTTTTTGCCAGGGTTGTGTGTTTGTTGTCAAGGGCTCCATGGGTGGTGACAAGAATTGTGTTGAGCTAGAGTTGTGTGGTGATATTCAGAGGAGGAAGAAACTTTGGAACATTCTTAGTCATGGCAATTTCACTCCTTTTTTGGAGAGGTTACATGGGCATGACTTGAATGCATCAGATAAATTTGTTTCTGCCTAGCATAATTGAAAATTATGTTAAAAGGTTTGGAGGTGGAAGTGAATGAGGAGTTTATTGCCTCTATCACGGGGTTTCCGACTATAGGTAGGAAGTTTTTCAAGGACAAAAAGAGAAATGAGGAGGCCATGATAAAATGTTTTGAGGATGATGAAAGGAAAAAGTTGGTGAAGCTGGAGAATTGGGGTTATTGTAGGACTTCCCTAAAGAAAATCTTGACTAGGGTCGCAAAGGTGTTGATGAGGTATGTGATGCTCGAGGGTAGATTTAAGGCACTTCTTGGTCATCACTTCACTCTACTTAACCTTTTCAGGCACGACTTGTTCATTTCTTTTCCTTTTTATCTATTGTCTTCATTGGAGTCTTCGGTGTATGCCCATATGAAGAATAGGAGGGCCCCTATTCTTCATGAAGGGCTTATTTTGCTTATTATGGAGCATGTTTAGTCTATTACCCTGGCCCCTGCCATCACTGGTAAGGGAGAGGAGTTTAATTCCCTCTCTGGGTTGTTAGATTCAGAGTCCTCGTTGGGTGAGGAGGAGGAATGGAATGGGGATGAGGCTGGTGTGGCTTCAAGTTCGAAGAAAAGGAAGGTTGCGGGTTCCAAAATTAATAGGCCCCCCAAGAGAGTGGTTATTTTTGGGAGTGATGACATAGAGGTTGGGTCAAATGGGTTCTCTCCAAGAGCTGGGGAAATGGCTATTGATAAAGGTGCGGTTGGTGGGGTTATGGAGGTTGGGGCCCTAAAGAATGTTGATGTCATCGATAAACCGAGAAGGCTGTCAAAGAGATTGGATAATCTGAAGAAAAAGTAGTTAGTTAGCAGCCAAGATTCCATAGAGGCTAAGATAAGTTATAACCCTAGTGTTAATACTGTATTTGTGGAGGACTCCTCGGTTCATGACATATACAAGGTTTCTTTGGAAACAAAGGTTGGTGAACATAATGTGGAGGGTGAGGGTAAGAAAAATGTTAATCCGCCCATGAAAATTGATCCTCTATCAAATGATTTTTCATACGATGAGGATAGTTCCATGTTCGACCTATTAGATATGGCAAGGGCAAGGGCTACTAGTACCTTCAAGTTGGAAAAATGGACCTTGTAGGAATTCAACAAAATCAAAATTAAAATTAGGGGCCTTAAGGAAAATATTTAGAGTATCTTGGGGGCTTCTATGTCAAATATATTCTCATAGACAAACTTGTGGATCTGGAACATACTCACAACAAGTTCAAGGAACAATGCGAGGAGAGATTGAAAGCCCTCAAGGCTAAAGTTTTAGGTCTAAATAATGATTTGAGGAATTTGTTACAAGTAAGCCATGTTTTGGTTAAGAATAGCGCTGAAGCCCTGGAGGTCTTGTTTAAGAAAATCAACTAGCTTAGGGAAGAGTAAGTGTTCTTCTCGTAGCTCATGGAGAAGGATCAAAGGGTAAGGGAAAGGGAAAAAAGGCCCTTAAGGATGATGACAAGGTGCTGGCTTGGAGAGGTTTGAAGGACTGAAAAAAAGTGTTTGATGCTGAAAAAAATGAATTGCTGGAAATGGTTGAAAAACATAAGTCCCAACAGGTTGAATTGCCCAATACTCTAGGTGGCCTTCATTAGTTTCTTTGTTTCTTGTTTCTTTCTATTGCTATTCCTTTTGGTCTCTGGTTGGTTAGTTTGTTGTTGCTTCACTGGTGGGAGCCATTGGCTATTTGTTGTCTATCTTTTGCTTGGCTCCCATGACGCTTGGTTTTTTGTTGGTTGGGTTGTTGTTGGTGGTTGAATGTTTATTTTTCTTAACAACATTTTGTGGCTGTTTTGTAAAGGGTTTTGAGTCCCTTCAAAACTTGCTTTTCCCAATTAATCAAAACATTAAATTTATGAATGAAATTTATATGACATCAAATTATTTACAAATATTTCCTCGATTCAAGAATTGTTAGTGTTATAAAAAAATTTAGTATAAAAAAATATTTAATAAACAAACTTTGTGAAGGGATTATATGTAAAAAATTCAATAGAAGATAAGGAAATGCGAAAAAGAGCCAAAAATAATTAAATTTAAGTTTAAAATGGGGTTAAAGAACCATATTAAATAATATAATTGTAGTAGAGTGAATTCTTACTAAAATATTATGATTGATTGATCAAAAGATAATTTATGATTTGGTGTGATATTTGGATCCACCCTTTAGATTATTACTTAAAATCATTTATTAAATGTAAAGGGATGTAGGAAATTTTCTTGGATCACTTAAAAATTGGTTTGGAAAGTTATTAACATTAGAATACAGAGGAAAATAAACTATGTCCAATTTGAGGTACAAAGGACACTTGGAATTGTCCAAGATAGAGATATTTCTTACAATAGTTGTGTGTTTTCTATTGCATGTTATAAATAAAAACTAATCCTCCAATAATTTTCATAAGCTAAGAGACTAAAGTATTTGTTTCATTAAGAAGTGAGATAAATTATATCCAATTTTTTTTAAAATAGATATGCATTCTTCCTGTAGACACCTAAAATTGACCATATTTGATCAATTTACCCTTAATTTGACCATTTCCTTATCATTTGTATTAACTAAGTAATACTCTATTATTTAATTAATATTCAATTATCTCAACCTTCATCCTAATATATTTTTTTATTATCTCTAAATCCTATCCTAAGGTAAATAATTAACTGTAACTATTTAATCCCCATCCCTCATCCCTTTCCTCAAAAAGTTAAATAATCTATTTATTTCATTCCTCTCTACATGTCCCATCCTCCATCCTCTTTTTATTAAATCCCAATGCTAACAATCAATATTGCACCCTAGGTAAGTTAGACTTAACTATCATGTGTAACATGGAAACATTTTCAAGTTGTTGGTAAGTTATGGAAAGAATGAATCTCCATAGAGGATTGGTTCCCCTAGTAGATCACCTAGAACTAATTTTTTTTTGAGAAAATGGAAAGAAGGATAACTTGAAATTTCTACACCCACACATACAATATTGAGACATCAAAAGGACTCAAAAATTGGAATTGAAGAATGACAACATCAAATCATTACTACAAAATGAGACAAAAATTATGATATAGGAATGATCTGCTACTTTTATTGTTTTGAAAGGAGCATCAAAACATGAGAATCTAAGTTACAAAATGAAGCTTACAAAACTCTCTGCAAGTAATCAAGAGAGGAGGAAGCAAATCTAAACTGAGAAAAATATAATTTTTTCTCCAATATATATCTCCAATATGCCCTCATGAGTGAGAAAGGAAAAATTTGAGTTAACTGCTCACTAAAATAGTAGCTCCAGTGTGATTTTCGAGCAAGGGAAAAAACCTCCAAAATAGGGAATAGAACTGACTTAAAACTGAGCATGAGAAAAAATGGAAACTTTCCCTCTTGAACATGCACCTCCCCTATCATTTTACATTCATTTTCACTTTTATTTTTTCTGATGAAGACTTTCACCTTTGCTTGGTTGTTGTCGAACTAGCATTTTATTGGAGCCTTCCATGGAGATCCAAAATCCTTTTCTACAATAAATTCATATGGTGAGTATCTCTTTTTGCAAAGATTGCATACACCCTTTCATTTCCTCCATTTGGAATGCATTTGCATGGGTTTTGAAGCATGGGATTTCCTCTCTTACTCATGTATTTTCTTCTTGTTTTATCCTATTGATACCCACCTTTGTTTCGAGGCTGCCATGAATGCTTGTTGTTTGATCTCGTAGAGGGATTAAATGCGGCTTCAAATGCATTTTCTCAATAGAAAAAATGAGGTGAGCTCTCCACCATTCAAACGTTGCATTCTTATTTATTTTCTATAGCCAATAAAATGCTCATTTCAAGCTCAATGAGTGTGGACATATTTGTTTTTCAGCACATTTTATATCCATTTAGAATGAAAGACTTTCTTGGTCCCATTAAAATGAAATATCTCTATGCTTTAAAGTCACAACTGTATATATTAGTTATGGCCCTTGAATCTTCATTTCTTGAGAAAATATTTGAGATTCCACTCGACCATGGCTTGCTCTGGATTCTAAAGTTTTTGAGTGGTGTTATGAAACCTAGAAACATAGGCCATGGCTAAAACTAGTGAAATATGAGTCTTATTGTGCAAAAATGACTGGAGTTTTTTAAAACCTGTGACCTCCATTGTAGATGTGAATTTTAGAAAATAGATGCAAATCCTACCGTCATGAAATTTCACTTCCTAGAAAGGAAAATGAAAACCCCTCATAGTTGGGCTTGACCTCTGAGAGTAGAACAAAAAAGATACCTTTCACTTCATTTGGGTTTCCAAAACTTTAAGGGTTTGCAATTCTCTATCTTCCCAAATTTCTTCTCACAAAAGCATATGCATTTTTTGTATCTTTTAGTATGACCATTTAAAAGGTTTGTTGTTCATATCCATTTGCATATATATTCTCAAAAAATATTGCTAACAAAAGATTACTTATCATGTTATGTATTTGGCATTGTATTTAATTTTCTGAATCTATTGATTAGAAACACTATGTTGAGATTTATTCCTCCTATCCAAAATTTTTATGATGCCAATGCATACTCACTATTTACCATTCCTTGCATTTGTAATGAAAATGAATGCTCTTTGTCCTTTTTCAAGATTTTGTATTCTCATACATTTCTCTCCATTGCTTTGGTCTAGTACCCAACTGTAGATGCAATACATTAACTTTATCTTGCAAAAATGTCATGAACATTGCTTGCTACAAAATGATTAGGCCTGTATTTGATGATTTCTTTGTTGCATATTGTAGCATTATGTTTTCTATGGAAGAATGAAACATGGGCTCATCTACCCATTATGTACTCTTCTATGACCAATGAAAACAATGCTTATAATGTTTTCTGCATTCACTAATCCTTGTGACTCTATTCTATTCTCTAAAGCTTGCAAGTTACTCAAACTTTGGGCTCTTATTTGCCATGTCAAGAATTATCATTGTTTACTGCAGCCCTTTCTTCTTAATATTTCAACATGTTATCATGAATCATTACTAGCTACATCTCGATTTAACTTGTTTTTTCTCTTCGTGTTGCTCTAATGGCTACCCCACTATGGATATGGTATTTCTTTGTAATGAATGCTTGATGATTGTTGCACTCCATAAACAACCCACTCTTTGTTGTCCCTTCTATGTGAGCATCGTTTGTCAACTCCTCTGAATCCTTGATGGTTGTAATTTCAAGGTATTCATTTCAAATAACATAAACATTAGCAAACATAGATGTATGGCAGCAATAAAATATATAAAAATGATGACAACACCATTCAATGAAATAACAACATAAAAGCTTTGTATGTAAATATACTCCTTACTGAGAAAATGGTGCGCTGAATTCCGATCTGCATATTACTTAAGGATCTCAAATGAGCTCATTGCTCATTTGTGACTCCCATTTCAAACTAGAGGGCTACCTCATTGCACCTTTGATTCAGTGGTCATGAATGCGAAATGCGTTTATGGTCATTGCAGTCACTTTGTGAAATATTCCTTAAGCTGAAAAATGCTTTTATTTGAGCAATCTGAATGTTTTTCTCTATCTCATTCCCCTCCTGAGACTTAGGGGCAGTATGTTGGGCTCAAATGTTGTGGGAGCCTATTTTTCCACCATATGCTGAAATGTCAAAATAAATGAATCCAAGAACAAGATTTCACCTATGCCTGCACAGTGAAAAAATATGTTAGATAAAACCAATGAAGCTCAATGCTCCTATGATGTTTGATTTTTCAGGCTCTCTTGCATACATCTGATACTTGTTGAACCAATTTAATGAATCATAGAAATATGCTATATTTCTATTGATAGGGCATATGATGAGATTCATATTCGAAGCTCTAATCAACCCATTTCATCATGATGCAAGTTCATCTAAAGGTTAGGAGCAAGAAGTAGCTATAGACAATGAAGACCCACACAAGATTTTGCTAGGAAATGATGGATATGTTTCTATTCACATGCTCTTTTCATTACTTTCATATTCAAATGTATAGTATATCTTTATGTTGCTTCAGTTCAGCTACTCCCACAGATTGTGTGGGAAATTTTATCATTCTTTTCCTTTCAATATATGAAACAATATTTATGTAGTATTGTGTATATTCCATTACAAAATGAATGAAAGATTACAAAAATGAATGAAAGCAATATCTTTTTATTTTATGTAGTTTCCCTTATGTTGAAATATGTTGGGATACCTTTCACCTTTAAATATAATCAACTATTTTAGCTCTCCCAAATTGAGATGTAGGTGAAATTTTGGTAACATTTTTGGTGATTTCTGTTGAATGCTTTCCTACTAAGCATATAGACTAGTAGGTTTAAATAATTCATTGGGCATGGAGTTAAATTCAACCCCTTTAAACTGAAAAAACCATTGTAACTCAGTTTCAAATACTCCAACCAACAGCGAAAAACCAAACAGAAAGAAAACTACTAAGGCCTGGTGACTAGCAAACTGTGCAACAACGCTTCGGGAAAGAAAAACATAACTAAAATAAATGTGCTTTGAGCACTTATTAGAAAAAAATACTTACTATAGTATAACTATAGAACTTACTCAAAGATAATGCTTGAGGTGGATCCCATTGACTGGGATAGGCAACACCTCTCCTCTTAGTTTTGAAAGCTAGAAAGTGTTGTGTGGCTTGCCCTCCATGATCACATAGGGTCCATCCCATAGAATCAAACTTGGTATGTTTAACAGGCTTGCTTTTATGCTCATCCCAATTTAAAACTAAATCACCAACACTAAAATCTTTTGGTATTTCTCTCTTATTAAAATAACTCTTCATCTAAGCTTGATGGATTTCAAGCTTCTTTAATGCATCTTTCCTTGTTTCCTCTAGTTCCATTAGCTATGCAAGTCTTACTTCCATAGGTTTCTCCTCCAATAGTTCAAGCTCTTTAATGAAACTTAGAGTAGGTAATTCAATAGAAATTGGTAACTTATCCTCCCTACCATAAGTGAGAACATAATGAGAGTAACCGATAGCTCTCTTAGGATTTATTCTATCAGCCCAAAGGGCTCACTTTAACTTGTCATTCCATGTCCTTTAGTTGCCCTCAATGGTATTTTTAATGATCTTAATCAGATTTTTATTGGTGGATTCAGCCTGTCCGTTACCCTGTGGGTAATGGTTTTATGAGGTATTCAGAAAAATGTTATTCTTTACAGATCAATCAAAAATCCCTAAACCAATAAAATCTAAAGAATTATAAGATATAATAGAATTAGGAGTACCAAGTATAGACACCAAATCTTGATAGAAACTCAAAACAAAAGTTTCATTTGCTTCCTTCAAAGAAACAACCTCAATCCACTTGGTAAAATAATCTATTGCAGTTAGAATCCATTTATGGCCTGCACTTGAAGGTGGGTTAATAGGTCCAATGAAATCAAGATCCCACTTAGCAAAAGGTTTCTCTACTTGGATGGGGTGTAGATGCAAGGCTGCAAGCCTTTGCTTCCCTCCAAACAATGAACATTTATCACACTTCCTAACCCAATAAAATGTATCTTTGAATAAATCTAGCCAATAATACCCAACTCTCATAATTTTTACGGTTGTAATCCTAGGTGCAAAATGGCCTCTTGAAGGCTCGTCATGAAACTCTTCTAGCAACTTATTTATCTAATTTGGTTCAATGCACGCCAATAAAACACCATGAAAATCCCTTCTATATAAAACACCATCAATAAAAACATAGGGGATGGATTGAAGCCTATAATACCTTCTTTTTCCTCTATCTAAACCTTCAGGGTAGTCACCGGTTTGCAAATAATGAATCATTTGTTGCACCTACCTTGTAGTAGGGGTTGAACTAGCAACTTGCTCTTCATTATTGATCACTGTTACAACATGCTCAAACCTTCTTGGCTATTTTCTACATTTTTAGCAAGCTATTCACACAAACCATTGTCTCTAATGAGCTTAGTAACTTTAATACTAATATCATATTCCATTACTTTAGTTATCCAACATGCTCTTTTGTCATTAAATATCCTTATTGAGCGAAAAATCTTTAACAGTTGGATGCGCAACCAACAACTATATTTTGTTGTTAGAGAGCGTATGCCTAAACTTTTTGAGGCTTCTAATAACAACAAACACATGTTTTTCAAAAAATGAATATTTTACCTCATAATCATGCAACACTTGGCTAAAAAAAGCCACAGGCTGCTCCAAGCCTTCCTCATTCTATTGGCAAAGCATAGGAAAAATATTGTCAACACCTCCAAATCCATGCAAAATGAAATTTTTATCATAGTTAGGATTAATGAGTGTTGGAGCAACTACAAGGGCTCCTTTAATCTGCTCAAAGATTTTCTTACCATTTTTAGTCCAACTAAAGGTCATGTTCTTTTTAAGCATAGTTGTAAGAGGCCGCAATAATGCTACAATGTTAGGTTTGAACCTTCTCATAAAGTTGATCCTACCAAGAAAGCTTTGTAAGCCTTTCTTATGTGTTGGTAGGGGTAAAGCTAGAATGATAGAAACTCTTTCTAGATCAATAGAAATGCCATGTTTTGAAACAATGTGTCAAAGGAGCTTACCTTCATGGATAGAAAAATACACTTCTTTGGGTTAAGAGAAACCCCAAACTCTCTACATCTCTAAAAAATATGCCTCAAATGATCAAAATGCTCATTAGCATTCTTTCAAAAAACTATAATATCATCAAAATAAACCAGAACAATCTTGTTCATGAGGCCATGAAAGGCCATGTCCATTTCTCTCTGAAAGGTTGCCCCTACATTGGACAAACAAAGGGGAATTTTTCTATAAGCCATGGTGCCCCATTTGGTTGTAAAGGAAGTTTTGTATTGATCTTCCCCCTTCACTAAAATCTGGTTATATCTTAAATATCCATCCAACAATGAAAATATGTTAGAACTAGAAACAACTTGCAAAATCTGCTCCATTGAAGGGAGTGGATAATGATCTTTGAGAGAGGCTTTATTCAAATCATGAAAATCAACACAAAGCCTAATCTCACCATTCTTCTTTCTAATTGGAACTAAGTTAGAAACCCATGATGCATACTTAATCAAAAAAATGATATTAATTTCAATCAAGTTATTCAATTCAACCTTTATAAGATGCTCAAGCTTGGGATTAAGAGGCCTTTTCTTATGCCTCACTAGTTTTGCATTAGGCTCTAACTTAGTGGTGTGTTGAGCTAGCTCAGGGTCAAAACCTTTTAAATCTCCATACTCCCAAGAAAAAATATCACTAAACTCTTGACAAAGTAGAATAAAATCTTGTTGTTCCTCTTTGGTACATAACTTACCAAGCTTGAGGAGCTTATCTCTGAATATCTCAATGGGTTTGTAGTGCTTCTGCTTAACTGTCATGTTACTTTTGTCCTTTATAACTTGGTCATTTGAATTGAAAACTAATTCCAAAGTTACCAAACCTTTGGGCAACTTGTTTGACTTTAGTTGCACAATCTGATTATCATATTATTGTTTCCATTTTTGTTGATTTTCAACTACAAACTCAACTTCTAGAATTAGAACACTTACAATTTTCTCATCACTCTAAATTTTTTTCCAACTTACATTATTATTAGGTATAGATGGTCTAACAACAATGTTTACATAGTGATGTACCTCTACATTATGAATATCAGTTGGAATGTGAAACTGAGATCCTATGGAAGCAAGCTTATTTGCATGTTTATTCTGATTTCTAAGGATGGACAGTAGATTAAAAGTGTCAAAATCATCAAATAAATCCCAAACACTATGTTTATACAACTTAAACAAAGAATTTTTTGTAACATTCAAATTTCTAACTTGATTTACAATCAACTCAGAATCACCAAAAACTTGTAAGCACTTTATACCTTTCTTTTTGGCCCATTCTAGGCCATGAATAAGTGCCTCATATTCAGATGTATTATTTCTACAACTAAAGGAAAACCTCAATGTTGAGTAATACCTATCTTCATCAAGTGAAATCAGCATGGCTCCTCCACCAACACCCATTCTACTTCTTGTGCCATCAAAATATAGCTTCCAAAAATGATTATCTTGTTGTTCAGACTGACTTTGATCCTTGACCAGATTTGGAACCACTGCATCAAGTTCATGAATCATGTAAATGCCTAATCCTACCTCATCAGTGTGATTGAAAGGGTCAACTTCATGATTCTTTGCTTCCCATTCTTCTAGATTTACATCCTCAATAGGTGTGCTTGGGTCTAGGTTCATGGATTGATCCTTCAACACATGGATGATGTAGAGGTTAGCATTTAGAGGGCTAGGGAAATATGGTTCAATATGATCCTTGGTTTGTGGCTCCAGTTTTATGGTCACTTTTGTACCATACCTTGTTCTAAAAAATAGATGTGACCAATTGAAAGACATAAACCCACCCAACTTAGCAATAAAATCCCTAGAAAGACATATGGAAAAATAAAATGGTAGATCAATAACATAGATATCTTGAGGGATTACAAAATTTGGGCATGGATGCAAGGTAAGAGCTATATTCTTAATCAACCCAATAGTCTTGACAGCAAAACCATCTAGTTGAATTACTCTCTTTGAAAGAGGCTCATATGTCAACCCTAGCTTATCAGCTAGGCTCTTAGGAATTTCAGAACTACTTGCACCAAAATCAATCATGCAATTGTGCACTAGCTTTTCACCAATGATCAAACTTAGATAAAATGGAGGAGGTTTTACCTCTTGGGCTTGCTACTCACTCTTAACTTTAGGGTTGTTTGCAAGCACAATCTTAGTCTGATCTTGATTAGAAACATTAGAAATAAAGATATTAGCCAAATCATCTTGTAACAATTTTTTTTGCCGAGGAATGTGTAATGCATCCATTATTGACATGCTAATAGTAGCCTTCTTAAGAAGTTAAACAACATTAAATGTAATGAGACTCAACTTCTGTCGTGCCTTAGGAACAACATCATTTTCCTTTTGCAAAGGATGTGATTGCACCTTAGGTTGATACTTATTAGGTGCAGCTTGTCCTCTTTGCAGAATTTGCACTTTTTGATACATTGTGGGGGCACTTTTTGATACGTTGTGGGGACAACTTGAGCAATAGAAGCTTGAATTTTACCTTTATTTGGCTATTGTTGGACTTTTTCAGCTTGCTGCCCAAAATCAGCAACCCTCTTTTTTGATCTAGTGTTTCCCACAATATGTGGATCTGGCTGATTCTAACTTTGAGGATGATTTACCCCACAAAACTTAGTGCCTTTCCAATTCATCAAGGCAACATCAGGGTTACCTTGCTACTCTGGATTTTCTTCTGACACACTTTTTGAACTAGCATAACTATTCTAAACCATGAAATCTTGATTCTTTACTCCATTCATGCATGTAACTTGGTTATGGGGATGGTCACAAGGATAACACCAATCACATGCATGTGCCATATTGTTTTAGATAGGCATAAGCTCCTTTGAAGAGTTGGCAACATTAGGATTATAAGGTTGAAAGGGTCTAGGATTGAAGTTTCTTCTTTGGCCTTGAGAATCACCTTGAAAGGGTGGCCTATTCAACTTATTAGGGTAATATGGAGCTTGGTAGGGCCTAGAATCTTGGAAAAATTTCTTCTTGAGATTGAAAAACTAATTACTAACAATCTTGCTAAATTTTTGAAGCATACCCTTTAATTCTTGAATTTTGTGAGATGGATTTGGGATAACAGCTTCCTAGGCTACAATTTGATAACCTATTGAAGGAGTAGGTGGAACATCAGCTAGAGGGGGTAATGACATAGAAATAGGTGCCTGGACTTCCAAAAAATGGCCATAGGAGGCCTTGGGGCTATTCTACCAGCTTGTATGAGGTATTTTTTTGCTCTAATAGCAATATCATAAGTGTTATAAAGCGTAAATCCACCCATAGACTAAATCATCACATATATCTCACTATTTAAAGCCTTGAGAAAGAAAAGAAATGCATGTTTAGGTGAAGGATTTACCATCATTGGAGTCCTATCCCAAGTCCTCTAGAAATGGTAGTTGAAATCTGAAATGTGCTCACGAGGAGCTCTCTTAATGGCACTTAACTACTCCAACAAAGACATGATCTAATTTGTCTTCAAACTATCAGTGCAAGCCATCACCCAACTGATCCCATGTTGCGATTGAATTTTTTGGTAGGCTTATAAACCACTGCAAGGCTTTTCCTTTTAGTGATGCATCCAAAAGCTTTAGTGCTACATTCTCTTCGGTGATATTATGAACTAAGCACAATGTTGCCACATCTTGAATTTGCTCAATAGGGGTGATTTGATCTTCTCCGGTGAAATATGGTAGAATTTTGAGGGTTGCACAAGAATTTAATCATGTTGGGCAAGAAATAATGGTTTTCCCCCATTAAAAGGTGCAAATGCAAACTGCCTTGTCATGATGGGTGCTTACACTACTGATAGTGGATTTTTCTACATTGGATTTGTAGGGTTGGGGCTTGGAGGTGTAGATTTTGACCTCCTTGATGAGTCAACAACTTTTCTTGTTGTCCTACCTCTCCTCTTTGATGGTGACAACTACAAATACTTGAATGGAGAAGGGCTTGATCTGGTCTACACTCTTCTCATAAGCTGGTTACACTAGGTCTACATGCAAAACTGAAGGATGGAATTTCCAGGTATAAAATTATAACCTCGAAAGGATAGAAACACTATTGCACATACTAGAAAAACAACTTAAAAATTAGAAATGTTTCTCTAAAACAAACTTTCAGAGTCCCATCGGGCATGCCAAAAACTGTTAACAATTAGGATTACACCCTAGATAAGTTAGACTCAACTATCCTGAGTAACATGGAAAATTTCTCAAGTTGTGGGTGACTTATGGCAAGAATGAATCTCTAGAGAGGGCTAGTTGCCTTGGTAGATCACCTAGAACTAAATTTTTTTCTGAGAAAAGGGAAAGAAACATAACTTGAAATGAAAATTGTAAACATAAAGGGTGATGCACTAGAACTTTAAACCAATTTACTAACTCAACTCACAATCAACTCTCAAAGAATTAACTCTCACAACCTCATAGGAAACATACAACACAAAAGTGATTTTTATGAAGGTTCAAAATCAAACACAGCATACAACCTATATTACATGAAATTTCTACACCCACACTTGCAACAATGAGACATAAAAAGGATCAAAACTTGGAATCACAATGACAACATCAAATCATTACTAAAAAATGAGACAAAAATTATGAGATAGGAATGCTTTGCTACTTTTATTGATTTGAAAGGAGCATCAAAACATGAGAATATGAGTTACAAAATAAATCTTACAAAACTTTCTACAAGTGATCAAGAGAGGAAGAAGAAAATTTGAACTGAGAAAAATCTAAGTTTTTCTCCAATATATATCTCCAATGTGCCCTCATGAGTGAGAAGGGAAAAACATAAGTTAACTACTTGCCAAAATAGTAACTCTAGTGTGATTTTTGAGCAAGGGAAAAACCCTCCAAAATAGGGCATAGAACTAACTCAAAACTGAGTGAGAAAAGATGGAAACTTTCCCTCCTAAACAGATCAACCCAAAAGGACTTAAAAATCAAGCTAGCACTAAGAGAAAAATAGAATTAGAAGGTTTAGTTAACTTCATCTTTCCATTTTGCACCATTAGAACTTGAACAAAAAAAGGAAGGTTTTTATGAGAATGCCTAACACTTGCTTTATTTTGCTACATTTAATGACAATTACTCAAGCAATTTATAGAAACATTGCTTAAATAATTTCTTCCAATGTTGCAGCTTCAATTTTGCAAAAAGAAAGTGATTGACCTTGGATTTTGATTGGATTCATCACAAAAACACAAGGAATATATGACTCTGATTAAATTTGCAAAGTATAAAATATTCAAGGCATAGGACACTTGATTTTCTCATAAAAGATCCTAAGGCATGATGTTGCCTAGGTAAGCAAAACATATTCAAAGCGAAAATAATATGTATACCCCAAGACATTAATAGAGGCCGAATATTTAAAATGAATGTGGGAAAACACAAGGCCAATCAAAGTATTAGGGAAAAAGGAAAACCCTAGAACAAAACATGTGCCTCCCCTATCATTTTGCATTCATTTTCACTTTGATTTTTCCTGATGAAGACTTTCACCTCTGCTTGGTCACCCTTGAACTAGGGTTTTACTAGAGCCTTCCATGGAGATCTAGAAGCCTTTTCTACATGAAATTTGCATGGTGCGTATCTCTTTCTGCAAAGATTGCACAGACCCTTTCATTTCCTCCATTTTGAATGCATTTATAGGGGTTTTGACCCGTGGGTTTTCCTCTCTTACTCATGTATTTTCTTTGTGTTTTACCTTATTGATAACCACCTTTGTTTCGAGGCCACCATGGATGCTTGTGGCTTGAGATTTTAGAGGGATTGAATATTGCTTTGAATGCATTTTCTTAGTAGAAAAAAATGAGGTAAGCTCTCCACCGTTCAAACCTTTCATTCTTATTTATTTTCTATAGCCAATAAAATTCTCATTTCGAGCTCAATGAGTGTGGAAATATATTTTTTTTTCACATTCACTATCCATTTGGAATGAAAGACTTTCTAGGTCCCATTAAAATGAAATATCTCTATGATTTAAAGTCATGATTGTATATAATAGTTATGGCCCTTGAATCTTCATTTCCTAAGAAACTCTTCGCTCGCTTTCACTCGACCATGGATTTCTCTAGATTCTAACATTCTCTAGTGGTGTTTTGAAGCCTAGCAACAAAGGCCATAGCTAAAACTATTGAAATATGAGTCTTGTTGTGCAAAAATAACTAGGTTTTTTGAAAACCTGTGACCTCCATTGTAGATGTGAGTTTTAGAAAATGGATGCAAAGCATAGCATCATGACATTTCACTTCCTATAAAACAAAATGAAAATCCCTCATATTTGGGCTCAGACTCTGAGAATAGAACAAAAAAAATACCTTTCACTTCATTTGGGTTTCCAAAACCTTAAGGGTTTGCAATTCTCTATCTTCCCAATTTCCTTCTCACAAAAGCATTTTTATTTTTTGTATCTTTCAGGATGACCATTTAAAAGGTCTGTTGTTCATAGGCATGTGCATATATATTCTCCAAAATATTGCTAACAGAAGATTTCGTATCATGTTTTGTATTTGGTATTGTATTTGTTTTCTAAGTCTAATGATTAGAGACATTATGTTGAGATTTATTCCTCCTATCCATAATTCGCATGATGACAATGCATACTCACTATTTAACCTTCCTTGCATTTTTAATGAAAATGAATGCTCTTTGTCTTTTGTCTTCTGCATTCTCATACATTTCTCTCCATTGCTTTGGTCTAGTACTCAACTGTATATGCAATATTAACTTTACCTTGCTAAAATGTCATGAAAATTGCTTGCTATAGAATGATTAAGCCTGTATCTAATGATTTCTTTGTTGTATACTATAGTATTATGTTTTCTATTGAAGAATGCAGCATGGGATCATCTACCCATTATGTACACTTCTATGACCAATGAAAACAATGCTAATAATGTGATCCATTCATTGATCCTTTTGACTATATTCTATTCTTTGAAGCCTACAAGTTACTCAAACTTTGGGCTCTTATTTTCCATGTCAATCATTATCATTTTTCACTGCAACCCTTTCTTCTTAATCTTTCAACATGTTATCATGAATAATTACCAACTACATCCTGATTTAACATGTCTTTTCTCTAATGGTTGTCCCACTATGGATATGATATTTCTTTGTAATGAATTCCTAATGATTGTTCCATATTAGCACTTCATGAACAGTGCACTCTTTGTTGTCCCTTCTATGTGAGCATTGTTTTTCAACACCTCTTGATCCTTCATGGTTGTACTTTCAAGGTATTCACTTCAAATAACATAAACAACAACAAACATAGATGTATGGCAACAATAAAAGATATAAAACATGATGACAACACCATTCAATGAAATGACAACATAAAAGCTTTGTATGCAAACAGACTCCTTACTAAGAAAATGATGCACTTAATTCTAATCTACATATTACTTAAGCATCTTAAATGATCTCATTGCTCATTTGTGACTCCCATTTCAATGTGGAGGGCTGCCTCATTGCACCTTTGATTTGGTGGTCATGAATGGGAAATGAGTTTATGGTTCTTACAGCCACTTTGTGAAATATTCCTTAAGCTAAAAATGCTTTTATTTGAGCAATCTAATTTTTTTCTCTATCTCATTCCCCTCTTGAGGCTTAGGGGTAGCATGTTGGGCTCAACCCTTGTGGGAGCCCATTTTTTCATCACATGCTCAAATATAAAAAGAAATGAATCCAAAAATAATATTTCACCTATACCTGCATAGTGAAGAAACATGTTAGATAAAAATAGTGAAGCTCAATGCTCCTTTGATGTTTGATTTTTTAGGCTCTCTTGCATACATTTAATAAATGTTGAAATGATATAATGCATCATATACATATGCTATATTTCTGTTGATAGGAAATATGATGAGATTCATATCTGGAGCTCTAACCAACCCTTTTCATCATGATGTAGGTTCATCTAAAGGTTAGGAGCAAGGAGGAGGAAAAGACAATGAATACCCACACAAGATTCTGCTAGGAAATGATGGATATGTTTCTTTTCATGTGCTCTTTTCATTACTTTCATCTTCAGATGTATAGTATATCCTTATGTTGCTTCAGTTCAACTACTCCCACAACTTGTGTGGGACATTTGATCATTCTTTTCCTTTCAATATATGAAACACCAACATTTATGAAGTCTTGTTTATATTCCATTACAAAATGAATCAAGCATTACAAAAATGAATAAAAGAAATATCTTGTAATTTTATGTAGTTTCCCTTACATTGCAAAATATTGCACAATGAAAACCGAATTCTCTTTTTTAAGCAGCTTTTGGTATGCAATGGTTAAAATTTAGCATAAATATGTTGGGATACCTTTGACCTTTAAATATAACTAGTTGTTTCAGCTCTAGCAAATTGAGTTGTAGGTGAAAATTTTGTAACACCTAATTTAATCCAAATCTCCCCCTAAGTGATTGCAAACACTTAATCCATGATGACATAGGTCAACCCTCACCATCACATCGTGCACATGGCACTTTGTACATGTGACATGGTCTTCGTACCATGTAACATAGGCATTGTCCCCTCAAGGTATATTTTTCTTCACATCACACCTCATTAAACCATCCCATGAGGTGAGATGTCTCAACCATTCTCCACCCTTGATCACAAACATGTAATTTTGACCATCTATCCAAAATCCCAAAACATAGAAATCTCCCTCTTAACCATTTTATTAAGGATCTCACCCATTTTAACTTGGAGCATTGTTATGCTATTGATATTTTGTAAGCATACATCCAATCAAAAATATTGAGAAAATATACTCAATGAGAGGCTTGAAATAAAATTTTTCATTTGATTCTATGTTGGTTTTAGCTTTCTATGCCTTATCTTGAGTTTTTTTTATATTAGATTGAGACTAGAAGGGATAGTACCTATTGCAAAAAAACCATCTTGAGCTTTTTTTTTATTTGGTGCTTTTATTTTATTTAATTACAATTTCATTCTTGTTGAGAATGAATTTCATGCACACATTTCTTCATCCATAATCACCATCTTCACTCCCATCATATTTCTACCGAATCACTCATTTAAATGATTAGGACGTCTTCCCATATCTAACCATATTCTTGTAGGTTATATGTTTTAATATTCTTCAAAATTATGCTACTTTATAACACCATGTCAAAGAAAATAATAATGTAAACACCTAAAATTGATCATATTTGGTCAATTTACCCCTAATTCAACTAATTTCCTATCTTCTATATTAATTAAATAATACCCTATTTTTTAATTAATATTCAATTATCTCAATCTTTATGCTAATCTATTTCTTCTATTAACTCTAAATCCTAGTCTAAAGTAAATAATTAACTTTAATTATTTACCCCCCATCCCTCATCCGTTTCCTCAAAAAATTAAAGTAAATAATTAAATTTAATCATTTATCACCCACCTATCATCCCTTTCTAAAAAAAAAAAAAAATATTCTATTCATTTAATTCCCCTCTACATGTCCCATTCTCCAAACTCTTTTCATTATGTTGTAAGTTAATTATAATCTCCCCTAAGTGGTTGCACACACTTAATCCATGATTAAGTGGGGAAACTCTCACCATCACATCATGCACATGATCCTTTATACACATGACATGGCCTTGGTACTATGTCACATGGACCTTGTCCTCTCAAGGTAGCATGGTCTTAACATCACACCTCATGGTTGCATTTGGTACCATTCCATGAGGTGAGATGTCTCAACCATCCTACATCCTTGATCATCAACATGAAATCTTGACCCTTGATCCAAAATCCCAAAACCTATATATCTCACACATACATTTTTTTATCAAGGATCTTACTCATTTTCACTAGGAGAACCATTATGTTGTTGAAATTTCATGAGCATACATCCAATCAACAATCTTGGGAAAATTTACTGAATAAGAGGCTTGACATAGTTCATTTTGTTCAATTCTATGTTGGTATGAGCTTTCTATGCCCTATGTTGAGTGCTTGTTTTCTTTTAAAAAAAAAAAATTTATTACAATTTCATTCACATTGAGCATGAGTTTTTATCTACACACTTCCCTAAGATTTTTTTTTAAGGAAATAATAAAACAATGTTATAATTTAGTTATATTATTTTTAAGAGTGTCCAAAAAATTATTTCATATAATTTAACTTGTAAATATTAATGATTGAATTTAAAATTATTACATTATATTTCTATGATTATTTTATTTTTTTAATTAAAGAAGATGACAATTTCAAGCAAGCCTTTTGCAAGCATGATATATTTTTCTAGGCTTTAGGCTCCTATACTCAATGGAAAAAGATGTTATAAGTAGTCCTTTATTTCTAAGCATACTTAGTTATATTAGTTCAATTGGAAATAAATTTATCATTGATACGTTTATATTTTTTGGATTCCCTTTTCTATTCATTCCTCTTTTACTATTTTATGGAAATTTTTCTTTTCCATAGTTAAAAAGAAGTTGGGTTACTAGACTATTGTATTGATCACATCAAAATGCTGAGGGGAAGGGCAAATGAATCAACATATTGAAAACTACTTTTAGTAAAAATAAAAAATAAAAAATAAAAAATAAAAAATAATTAAACTATTAAAATAAATATATTTTTGAAAACTACACTTATGGATCTAAAATTATAAGAATAACCTCTTTTCTAGCTTCCAAAAATTAACTTTAGAACTACACAACCATAAAATGCAATGCAGTAGAGTGCAAATGAAAATATAGTCATTGACTTGGGAAAATATGCAGTCTATGCCTTAGAAAACTCTTCCTAGTTGCACAAGTATGAACCTAGACTCAATTGTCATTCATCTAACTCCTTAAACATACATATAAATCATTCAATGTGGATTTACTTATCAACCATATCATAAAATTTTAGTGCATGGATATTACTTTTTCCAATTACGATAAATGCATATTTTTAAATAAATATTAAAATGTGCATGAATAAAAAAAAATTGTTTTCATCGGATGTCAACTTTTATATTACATATTTATCTAAAATAGAAAAAAAACTATACCATCTTAAAATGGATTCTTTTATCTAGTGCATCATATTTTTTTCAATTTTTTTTAATAAGTTTTAGTATTTTTCCTTGGCATAGTAATCAACCTAATATTTTGTGTTGATAACCTACATTTAGTAAAAATAAAAAATAAAATATAAAAAATAATTAAACTATTAAAATAAATATATTTTTGAAAACTACACTTATGGATCTACAAAAGGGTATTTTTATATTTTTTTTAAGATGTTATTTACATTAGCAGGAGTTATTGAAACTTCAAGTTTTTCAAATAATTTTATTTTTTTAGGAAATTGGACTCAAAGTGGTGCTCCATATATTTTTAGCCAACAATTTTAGTTGAAAAAGTTGTGGAAGCATCTAACTAAGCTAGAATGAATCTTACTAGATCATATGTTTGACCAAAATTTATTTTTAGTTAGAAATACTTAAATTTAGTTGTGCTGATAAGTTGGTTGAAAGTGTGACACAACTTTGTGCTTTTACCCAAGCATTGGTGTTGAATGCCAACCAAGTCTAAGCTCAAGCATGGAGAAGGATTGCTTGAAGAATTTAATCCTAAGATCAGTACAAGATGTACTTTTTTACAACAAGTAATCAAACATGAAGGAGAAGAAAGCCTCACCAAGGCTGAAAGCAAATTTTTGCAATATTTTCTCAACATGAAATGCATGGTGTAAGAGTTGTACAAAGAAAAAAGGAAAACTAGAGAAGACCCAAATCAAGTTAAAGGAGTTGGTTGTGACCCTCCTCCTTCTATGTCTTCTTCTCCACCTCTATCTGCATCTCAAAAAGGACAACCAATGTGAGTATCTCTCAAATCTGCATACCTATTAAACTTCATTACAAAGGTTAGTGCATACAAATTTGCTAAATACTCCTATGAAATAATGCATGATGCCTCTCAAACAAGATGACAAAAAATGAAACTACTTAGAAGCATGAAAGAGACATGATGCACACCTATTCCATAGTGGATTGGTGTCACTTTTGCAAAGTGACCCTTTCCCAATCCTTGCTAAGCTCAATGATAGATGCCTTAAAGATGGAGTGAAATGGGAAAAATTAGTTCTCAATTGAAGAGAGTAACTTTGCATAAGATTGTGGATGATTTATTGAAGAATGAGGCTTCCATTTATAGAATCTCAAGTTGAAAGAGTACTCAAAAGAGAGCAATGTGAGATAAAGATTTAGCCAATAAGAAGGAGCCACTTGTCACCTTGTGAGTGGTTGAGGAATGTGCAAGTTTTGGTCAATGTTCAAATAAATGAGATTGGTTGGCCTTTTTCAAATTCAAATTTAGCGTGTTGGAGGGAGAAAAAGTGACTTTAATTCCAAGTGGGGGACATGTAAGAGGGAAGTTATTGCCATGTTGGAAGGGACAAGTCAACTTGTTTTCAAATTCAAACTTGAGGAATATTATCAAAAGATGCTTTGTTGAGGGAAAATGATGATTTTAATAAATGAATTAAAATGTTTTATTGGTGCAAGTGGGAAAAACTAGATGATGTGATGAGTGATTAGATTAGATTAATCGGGATTAGATTAGTTAAGATAATGTTAGATGATTTTGTCCCATTTGACTTAAATACTTTGATAAATATTTAAATCAAAAGGGATGGAATATGAATTTGGGATTTAATTAAATAAATTTTGGTTTATTTAATTAAATGGGGGATTCAAGATAAAGGTTATTTAATTTGAAGGAGATGAATTTAATGAATTTTATTTACCTGATGAGTGGATGAATGTGAATTTGATTTATTTGATGATTGAATGAATATGAATTTAATTAAGTGGATAATGCTAATTTCACGTGTCTACATTTTGCCCCTCTTTGAAGCAATGTACTTGGTACGTTGGTTCAAAGAATAAAATTTTTGCAATCAAAATTCAATTTTTTTTTGAATTTTTCAAATGCCCCAATGGAAACAAGTACACAAGTACATTGTCCCCTTGAGAGATCAAGCGAAAATATTCGATTTGAGGGTCGATCTCGTGATAAAGAGGTTCAAGATGGACGTATGGATGGTCATGATGATGATGTAAGTGAGAAGGTTTTAAGATGCTTAGAATAACCAATCTATATTATCCTAAACAACTTAAAATGATGATGCAATGCATGTGAGATGGATGATGCGATGATGGCTATATGATTATGGAATAGATGTTTTATGCAAATGTATGATTTTATGAGATGCTTAGACTAATAGATCTATATTATGATGATGAACATGCATGTGAGATGATATGCAGAATGTTGATGGTTTGTGGATGTAGGATGGATGCACTGGTGATGATGATTAACTATTCATGATGTGATGTTAGTGCAGAAAAGAAGAAATTGGGTGATGATAAGAGGATCCAAAAAGCCATCTTTATGAGAGATAATGATGAGAAATGGATGATTTTCTTATCAAGAATTGGGATTTTAAAACGGTCACTTACCTTATGTTTGATAACATGTCTAAGCACGATGCATCAAGGTATAAAGAACTAGGATGGTGTTCCACTTAGTATGATGGACTTTGACTTGACAAATAGATAGGAGTATTCTTGTTCACACTTGACATATGGAAACCTTGCTAAGATGCAATTTAGAAGTTTCAAATACTTCAGACCAAAACATGGAAAGGTATAACCTATCAATGCAATAGTCAACAAGCTATCCAAAACATCCTCCATACAAATCTAACAAAGCAAGTATTCACCAAGTTATATTACAAGAACATCCAACAAGAACAGTAGACAAAAGATAATGATCGTTGCCCCATTCCTATCTCTCTAAATCCATTGTTTGGACATCATCGAGAGGTTATTGGAATGACCGCAAAGAGATAAGTCAAAAGAACAAGATAAAGTAAACAAACAAGCTGATGTTCTTCAATATCACTAACCAAAAGGGAATGTGTTTTTAAGGATAAGAACCGAAACTATTTCCAAAAGGCAATGCCCATTGTAGGAAGGATACATCCTAGGACATGTTAGTGGATGGCAGCACGTCATTTTGTTTATCCATAGTTTTCTTTTTGATAAAAAATGCCCATTATAGGAAGGATAAATCCTAGGACATGATGTTATTAGATGTTTGAAATGGGATTGATTGGATGATAGGCTATCGACACAAAGAGTTGACCAACTTATTTACGTACTGACTTACACCTGAGATTTGACATTTTTGAGTTTTCACTTTTAATGTGCTAGGCTTGTTTCTAACTATTTCACCAAAGGTTGAGGATGACGATTGTTTATTATGAGTGGTGTTTATTGTGGGTGCAAGCAAGATGAGACAGATGGATTTTATCAAATATTTGGATGTTTTTGATGTTTTTGGAATGTTTTGAGGTTGTTTTTGTTATTTTTCAAGATTTTCATATGTTTTGATTTTTGATTTTCCAATATTTTAGGGTTTTCTGAGATTTTGACCAAGAGACTAACCTAAGGACCTATCCTAAGGGCCTCAAGGGTTGATCAACAGATTAGCCTTGCCTACGTTATACACGCAAAGACCATGTGGTTCGACTGACGACTTGACCGATTGACAGATGATGATATACATGATGAAATGTCAGTTTATTATGACAGACTCCTAAGGGATTGACCTAAGTGTCTCAGGGGATGATCAAAGATCAACCTTGCCTATGTTCAAGGCTCAAAGACCCGTAGCTTGACAAGATGACTTTGTTTATGACTTTTTGACTATATTTTTGACCTATTTTTGGATTTTTTGGTTTTCTTATGTTTTTAGATTTTCTGATGTTTTGATGTTTTTGGATTTTCTGATTTTTTGATGTTTTTGGATTTTCTAATTTTTTGATGTTTTTGGATTTTCTGATTTCATGATGTTTTTGGATTTTCAGAGGTTTTAGGACTTCAAGAATATACACAAATTTGATCTGATGAGAACATGCCCCCAGCATGATGCAATAGACTAATCTAATAAAGGCGGGACAAATTGACCCTGACAATGGGTCGAGTAGTACTAGGAGGGATCATGATACAAACATAGGACCAAGCTATGATGCAGATGTCAAATGGATGGGTGATGGATGGAGATTTGAATGTGATGGATGATGGAAGCGTAATGGATGGATGATGTAGAACAATCCATAGAGATCATGGTGGATGGAACATGCCTATTTACACAAGGTGTCTATTTTCTAGGTTTTCACCAAAGTACTTGTCCAAAGTGCCACCGAAGTGGTTTTCACTACAGGATGATTTTTTATCTTTACAATTTTTTATCCTTTTTATGATTTTTTTGGATTTTTTGCTTTTTTAGATTTTTTTGTTGTCACCAAGATACCTGTTTGCCATATTTTCACCAAGGTAACTGTTTCTTCAAGATATTTTCTAATTTTTTGGATTTTTGGTTCTATACCTTGAAATATTAGGCATAAAACTTTTTGAGATGAGGGCTATTCGTGGGATCTTACAGAGGTTCCCCTTTGGGTGAGGGATGTCTAGTAGGGATGCAATCATTGCCATGGTGTCTATTGCTCTATTGTTGGCTCTGGGTATCTGCTCAAATGTGATCTCGATAAAGGATTCCTTGAGATTCTCCACTAGTTTCTTGTATGGAGTGAGCTTATCATCCTTAGTTTGGTACTCACCGTTTACTTGGTTTATTATCAGTTGGGAGTCTCCATATACTCTAAGGCCCATAATGTGCCACTGTACTGCTATTCTAAGACCTATGGTTAAAGCATCATATTCTACAATGTTATTAGTGCAGGGGAACGCCAATTTATAGGACCTTGGTATGCAGTCCCCCTACGGGGTGATAAAGAAGACACCGGCTCCTGATCCATGTTGCATATATTAGCCATCAAAATAAAGTTTTTAGTGGTCAACTATGTTGAGATTGAAGATGGATTCATCTGGAAACTCTGAGATGAGAGAATTCTCTAAATAGATTGGTGCTTCCGCAAGTTGATCTGCAATGACTTGGCCTTTAATTATTTTCTGCTCCACATATTCAATGTCATACTCTGATATTATCATGACCCATTTGGCCTTTCTTCCAGTGAACATTGCATTTGAGAGTAGGTACTTGAGGGGATCAATTTTGGCGATGAGTTTTATTTTGTGTGCCAACATGTAATGTCTAAATTTTTGCAACACAAACACTACTGCTAGACATGCTTTCTCAATGAACAAGTAGTTTAGCTCATGACCAACCATTGTCCTACTGAGCTAGAAGAGTTCCAAGGGTTGCTATTGTTGTTGATACATAGAGAATTAATAGCTTTCTTGGGATTGGTGGCATTAGGACTGGTGGTGTAAGAAAATATTATTTGATCTTATTGAAGGCTTCTTCACACTTGTTATCCCTCTTGTATGCTACTCCCTTGTGAAGTAGGTGAAAATATGGATTATGTTTATCTGCTAGCTATGCTATGAACCTTCAGATGGACTAAAGCCTTCCTTGGAGACCTCTCAATTGTTTTAATGTTTTGGGTGCCTCCATCTCAAGGATTGCTTTTACTTTTGCTGGATCTACCTCAATACCTCTCATTGATACTATGTATCCTAGCAACTTTCCTGATTGTACGCTGAAGATGCACTTCTTTGGATTTAATTAGACCTTGTATTCCTCCAACTTTTCAAAAATGGCACTTAAGGTTGCTATGTGATCCTTCCTCTTTCTAGATTCGGCTAGTATGTCATCAACATAATCTTCAAAAAATTTATGGATCATGTCATGGAAAATTAAGGTCATGGCTCTTTGGTATGTTGCTCTTGCATTCTTCAAGCCGAATGGCATCATATTCTAGCAGTGAGTCCCCCATGGACAAGTGAAGGTTATTTTGTGCTTGTCCTCTTTAGCAATCATTATCTGGTTGTATCCCGAGAAACCATCCATCAAGGAAAGCATTTCTTTTCCCACCATCATGTCTACAATCATGTCAATGTTGGGCAACAGAAAATCATCTTTTGGACATGCCTTGTTTAAGTTCCTGAAATCTATGCATATTCTAATGCCCCCATTGGTTTTTGAGATGGGAACTAGGTTTGACACCCATTCTGGATAATCTATCAGATGAATGAATCCTACGTCCAATAGCTTCTTTAGTTCAATTTTTACTAGTAGGGAAATTTGAGGGTGCATTTTCCTGAGCTTTTGTCTAATGGGCTTTGCTTCATAGTATACTGCTAGGTTATGAACTACATTTTTTGGGTCGAGCCCTGGCATGCCTACATAGCTCCATAAAAAGTTAACTTGTCTTTCTCTCAAGAAGGTTGCTAGAAGTTCTTTTTCTTCTGATAGTAATGACTCTGCATAGAATGTGATGTGTGGGGCCTCCTTTGTTCCTAAATTAACTGGATTGTACTTTTCTACTAGGACTGCTAAGTTTTCTTGATGAAGAGCTCTACAAGGAAGATTGAATCCCCCATCCTCAGGTGCCTCAGAGAGGTTTTCACTATTGGATGTGTACTTTATTTTTAATTTTTTCTAGTTGGAAAGTGCCATGGTGTGGTTTTCACTCAAGGACTTAGATATTATTCTTAGTTTCTCACTTTTGTGACTGAGTGATTCAATCGTTTCCCCATAATAGGCTTGTGTATCTAGCTCAATGATAAACCCTACTTTTTGATCCTCACATGGAGTGTTATCCCATAGTCCCATGAATTCTGAGAGCACCTCATCATTTTTGAATGTGTCAAGAACTGGTAGTCCTCGTTGGTCATAACCGATGAGTTGGGGGTAAACTAGGTGGATTTCATGATTTTGATGGTCTGACTCAAAGGATAAGGTGCTAATCAGGAGAAGGGTTGTATCCTTGAAGGGCCTAGGTAGGTTGGTTATGGGATCCTCATCATCACTACTACTAGAGACGTTAGTTATGTCAAATATGAAGTTGTTTAAGACTTGACCTGTAGATACAGGTAAGCGAAGTTCGACTGTGGATTGCTAAGGAGGATTATTGACCTTTCTAATTGGATTAATTCAGCCACAAATGGTTATACTTGGAGGGGTACATCTGAGGCCAAGATTTCACATTCGTATCTTTGGAATGATAGGTATTATAAGCCCGTTGTCATTTTTCCCAACTCTCTAGTTTCTATCATAGCCCATTATGAGCATCATTTACAAACCTTTGCTTATGTCATCCATTGGTGGATTGGCTATTGGTCTATCATCTTGGTATAGGAGATGAGATGCGTCCTCCTCTATGACTTCTCATCCAAGATCTCCCCAACTTATGAAGTTGGGATAGTCTTCAGGAGATGTTTGAGATGTGGAGGCTTCATTTGATTTCAGATGTCCTCATGATCTGGGAGATTGTGGTAACTCTCCTACCAAAAAAACATTTTGGAAATCATGTAGTTGCCACAACCATTATCTTGGATGATGAGTTTGATATTAGAGATGGTGGGAATGGCGAGAGTGGCAGGTGTCTTTGTTGCAGAAGTGGATGCGGGAGTGGCTGGATCAATGTATGGTGTTGACGGGCATTCATCATTTTTAGGCACTTGAGGGATTTTGTAGTATTTTTCCTCAAGATTCATACAGTAGGAGAATGGTTCAGGATCTCCATGGATGGTGACCTCTTGTCCTTCATATGTGAATTTGACACATTGATGGAAAGTTGATGCTATCGCTTGCATTGCATGAATCCATGGACATCCTAGGAGAATGTTATAAGGTAAGTCGACGTCTAGGACCTGACAGGTGGTTTCCATTATAGCTGGCCCTACTTGAATAGGGATTCTGATTGTGCCTTGGGACACTCTTTCCTGATCATCATATGCTCTAATTGTTATAACTTTTCCTTTGTCAATGGAATCCTCAGAGATTTTTAAATGCTTAATGAGCTTGAGGGAACAAATATTCAAGCCTACACCTCCATCCACCTAGACTCGCTTGACTTTACTTTTCCGCACTAGGACCTCTAAATGGGGTGCATGGTTATGAGATGGTTGAGCGGGAAAATATTGATCGGAGAATGTAAGGAGGTTTAGAGTGATGATGTTTCCGAACATAGCTTGAAATTATTTTATATCAAGATCTATGGGGATGGTGGATGAAGCCAATGCTTCCTCAAGGATTTTCTTGTGAGTGGATGATATTTTTAATAACTCCATGATGGAGATTTGTGATGGCCTTCTTTTTAACTGATCAAGGACATTGTAACCATTGGGAATGAATCTTGAATTGGACATGAAATTTTTGTTTGGTTGAGATGATCCTATGATAGTAACTTTTTTGCTTCTTGTGGTGACTCCATAGTTGGATTGAGCTCCTTCGATAGTGATTACTGTGCAGTATTCATCTAGGGAGGTGATGACAGTTTCATACACATGATTCACATTTGTGAGGGTGCCTTTCCCCTTATCAGTGTTATTGTTCCCTTTATTGTTATGGTTAGGCATCGGATTTGTGTATATTTTAAGGTTCTGGTTTCCTGTTGGCTGTTCCACATTTATGATCCTTTGATCAATAAGGTCTTGGACTATATTCTTTAGTCTCATGTAGCTGTTCGCAGTGTGCCCTTTGATTTTGTGGAATTTGTAGAGCTGATTTTCATTGTACCAAGGAGGTTTAACGTCTGGTTCTTGGTAGTTCTCGTAGGTGGGAATCTTGATGAGGTTTTTGTTTATTAGTTTCTTCATGATGGCCTTTAGTGGTTCCCCAAGAGTGGTGTACTTTTTCTCGACAAAATACTTGTTTCGTTGGGGTGGTCCCCTTTGGTCATTGATGTTATTGATTGCTTGATTGCTTGTTTGATGTGTTTTGTTTGCGTGATGGTTGTTTTGATGATGATTTTGGTTTTTTCATTGTGCGGTGTGTTTTGTCGAGGGGCACTGATGACAAATTTGGCATCGATGACACCATTGTTGGTAATATTTGTGTTTCTTTCCCACGTGCAAGGTTTTTCATTGTAATTGGTTGATGGGTAATTTTTTTGTTGTTCAGGATATGAATTTGATCCTTTTGGTTATGTCATAAGGGCTCATTCCATGCTCAGCACCTTGGAAATCAACTGGTCATACATGATGATCCCTTGGACCTTGAGATGAAATTCCAAGAGGCCGTCAAGGTTGGATATGATAGTGCACATTTGTTGTTCCTCAGGCATGACCCATTTGCTTTGATTGGCCTTAGATCGCCATCATTGTAGGAATGAAGCAAATGATTCATTCTTACCTTGTTTTAGAGTCGATAGTTCTTCAAGATTAACATCCATGGTGATATTGCATCTATAGTTTTTGATGAATGCATCTATGATTTCTTGGAATGTCTTGATTCCTATAGGTAGGCAAGAGAACCATTCTATAGCGTGTCTAGCCAAACTCCTAGGAAATAGCCACATCAGATAGGTATTGTCATACGCGACTTCCATGCAATGAACCTGGAATTCCCTGATGTGATCTTCAGGGTTTCCCGTCCCATGGTACTTGTCAAATTTATGGATCTCAAATCCCTTAGGGAATGGTTTCATTACAAGGCTTCTGTTGAATGGATAAGGGCACATGTTGCTAGGTGTTTTTGTGGTTCACCCTGATTGAAGGTCAAGCACTTGTTGCGAAAGCAACCTGATTTGTGTTGTTGCATCATTTTGTGTATTAGGGGGTGGGATGAAAGTGTTATGAGGTGGTTCGTTCATTGGTGGGATGGGTGGATTGGATGATGTTTGCATATTCTATTGAGCCAAGTATGCCCGCAACAATGCTTGTTGTTTATGTTGCAGTTGTGCTATTAGTGCCTATTGTTGAGCTTACTATTGCGCTTGTTGTTGAGCTGCTTCATGATGTTCTTGATATTGCTTTAGCACTTGCTGATATGCTTGTTGTTGTGTTATGTTTTGTTGTGCAAGATACTGCACTTGTGCTTGTGCTTGTTGTGCTTGATATTGGGCTTTGGCTTGAGTGTGCACTTGAGCTCAGACTTGAGCTTGTGCTTGAGCTTGTGTAGCTTGAGCTTGGGCTTGTGCCTGTGCATCTTGTGTAGCTTGAGTGGCTTGTTGTTGTTGTTGTTGCAATAAGGCTTGGGCTTGTGCAGCCTATTGCGCTTGTTGTGCGATTTGGGCAGCTTGAGCATCTTGCGCTGCTTGAGTGGCTTTTTGTTTTTGTACTTGCAGAAATGCCTTTCGATAAGTAGCATGCTGAGTAGCTTACAATGCCATACTACATTGGCTTGATATATTGGAGCTTGGTGGTGGTGGAGGTGGTGGTGGATTCAGAATGGTGCTCGTTATGGTGGTGAGGCACCATTGTGTTAGTGACTAGGGTTTGATTGGTGGATGGTGTGATCGATGTGGTTGGTCCTTGAGATACCATGCTTTGAGATGTTAGGGAGGTGGTAGATGATGCGATGGTGGTGATTGCTTATGTAGTTGTCATATGTTGTTGCAATGTTGATGACAAGTTTTGAAAGTTTGGCGTGATGTTTTGATTGACGTTTGGAATGTTGGTTTGATTAATATTTGGTAAAGGTGGAAGTCCTAAGCCAAGGAATGGTGTGGATGATCATGATAATGGTGGAAGTGGTGGAAATGGTGTAGTGTCGAAAATTCCCCCTGGTCCGAACATGTCACCCTCTCCTTGTGAAGCTATGGGGAGAGAGGTTTGGGTGTTGCGTAGAATGATGATGATGATGGATTGTTTGGATCATGAAAGGTGAGAGGGAAATATGTATGTAATGAATTTAGGAGTACGGTTTGTCTCAAGATGGTATTTATGTCCAAATCTTGATTATTTACAAGAGGATGTGTTTGCAATGCATTGAGAAATGCACTTCCTTTGTTAACAATGGGCTGTGTTGGAGCAATGGATGATGTGATTTGCGAGATGTTTTGAGTGATGCTTTTAAATGAGGGGGTAGATGAAATAGGGATGGTAGATGAGATTGGAGGCATTACTCCAAAAGATGGTTCCACAATAGTGCTCACATTGAAATCAGAGGGGACTTTAGCCTCTTGCTTTGCTAATTCGAGTATGTATAGTGAGGGATTGATTCTCATCATGATGTTGATAATCTTATGATTCTCTAAATTTTGAATTATTTCAGTGATTTCTTCATGTGACATTCCAAAGGTATTATTGGTGGGATCCTCCATTTGGACACCTTCCTCTTGATGGTCTTGAAACAATGGAGGGAGGTTAACCATGAGATTGCCAAATCTAATGGGATTCATTTCAGGAGTGGTTTGACTTAAGTCACTCGTAGTAGATGTTTCTTTGTTGGCTTCCATGTTCCTCTTGTGTTGCGATCTAGTTTTCACCATAAAATAGGGAACAATCTTCAAGAATGTGGAAGGTGAATTCCCTAATTCTTTGGATTGACCTATCTTTAAGTACAAAAGAGAAATTTTAGGATGATTTAAGGACCAAAGGGTGATAATGATATGTAAGATTGATGTTTGATGGATGATTGAAACTCTTGAGAGAATCTTGAAGGGGTCTGTTAAACTTTAGGACTTGATTTAGGATTGATTTGATTCGGATTCATATTTTGGTGGACTTTATAAACTCTAAGAGGTTGGATTTTGTCATAGAATTAAATCATTCACAAGATGATAATTTGTCTAGGTGTGAGAAGAAGGATTCATCTAAACACTCCTATGCAAACAAGATGATTATTGATAATGAACTCCTAAATCCCAAGATGTTGGATGTTATCAAGGGATGAATTTGTTCACAAGTTTTGATAATTTGATCAAATATGTGGAGGATGCATCACACACATTCAATCAAACAAGATGATTTTGGATTGATTTCAAATGCTTTGCCCAAAGTTTAACATTAAGGATTTTTCCAATATTTTTGAAGATTTGTTGATGAGATGATTTTTGTTTTGATGTTCAAGGATGGATGAAAGTTTGATTTTGATCCTAGGATGTACCTAAAAAGACACTTGTTTACTAGACCTTGATTTTGATGAACAAGATTTTCTCTAAATAAGATGTTCAAACTCTCTAAAAATATTTGGGTTTTGACAGTAAGAGAACGAGTACAAAATAGGATTATTTCTTAAAGCCTTTCTATAGAAGTTAAAAAGTATTCTTCATCTGAATTTGTATAGCATTGAAAGATGCTTTTGATGGGCTTTCAAACTAAGGGCTTTTACCTTTGGTTTCTTGATCTTGATCTTGCATGAAATCATTGGAAACACATGTGTGGGATCCAATTTTTTTTAGTCTTTGCTTAATGGATTTGTTTTACCACAAACACTTCTTGATTAGGTTTTCAAACTGAATGTCTAATGTCTCAACTTCTTCTCATTTCACAAGGTGTATTATGTGAAACTTTGATGAAATTAAGGCAAGGGTTACCTATTTTTTAACTTTAGTAGGAAAAGTGAGATGTAAATCTAAGTGCTTAGAAACCTCTAAGGATGAAATCCCAAGGGTAAGCAATAACACATGAATTTGGTCAATTGTATTTGCCTCCTAAAGGGTTTGAAATTTTGTTGATGATGTTTAATGTTTTTTTTCAACTTTTTTCAAACAAGCAAAGAATTCTGTAACCAAGAACAAGCACTATCCTATGGATGTGAAAGATAATATTTGTTGAGTCCCCACTTGGACAAGTCCAGCTATGCTTATCTTTAGTAAATTGTTAGATGCTTGACCCCACTGGCTCCCCTCCACGACACTCACTTATACAAGGTAGCCAAGCATCAACACCCATGAAACTCCCATGGCATGCTTTCCATTTCTACTAAAGACCGTAAAAGTGTGGGGTAGCTTCAGAATGACCATTATTGCAGCAACAAATAGATCAAGGATTTTGGAAATTCTAAAACAAAGGTTTTAATTCAGACTTTCTGTTCATAGGAGTTGACCATGTGTGGCGAGAGACCGTTGTTGCCCTTCTCGTCGGAGTCAACCGCGTGATACTGGCGTTTACTCCAGTACCCACATTTATATCCCAGCTGGAAATACTCTCAGGTTCAGAGTGTTACCAGTTGATTCGTTCCCTTGGGTGAGTACTTTTTCCCCAAGGCAAGCCCTCCAAGATAAACAACAGCGAGTAAAAATTTTCATAGTTTGATCAACCTTCATTTAGAAACAAAGGGAGAACACATGCAATAGGTTTACTCACACTCGCAAAGTGTTTTGTTCAATTTTTAAACCCAAAATGAAGTGTGGAGGTGATTACTTTATCTCAACCTAAGATCACAAAAAGGCCTTTTGATTCTCAAGATCCCTGTAAGTGTGCGAGAGAAGTGCATACGTCCTTTTCAATGATGTTAGTTTAAGTAAGCAATCAAAACAACAAAGTTGCACATGTTCGTTTTAAGTCCACAAAGTAATTGTGAGTTCTTTTTAAAGCACCAAAGGAAAAATGAGAGTTGTTTTGTTCAATTGTTAACTCCAAATGAAATCTAGTCAATTTGCCTAAAGTTCATTCTATCCCCTTTGCAATAAAAATTGAAAGCTTTTGAAATGTTCATTTTAAAGCCCAAAACCAAAGATGAGTTAGCCTAAAACAGAAAATTAAGGCATACAATGGAATCTCCAAGCTTTAAAAAACATAAATTAATTTCAAGTTTGATGCTCAATCTATCCCCAAGTTCCTTCGAAGATTTCTTGCAAGCTCCTTGCGCAACGAAATGTTCCTCACTTTTCCTTCCTTTACACCTTCCTTGTTTTCCTATTAAACAAAAGACACTCATGTGAGGATCAAAATATTAAATTCATTTTTATTATTAACTTCAAATGCTAACATGATATCAAATGAAAGGACAAAGATTTGGATGATAATAAAAGGACGATTTATAAGTGAATCATGCTTTGATATTGATTGCATTGAAAAGATATCACACTTGCTAGACCCATTCCTTCCCTTATCATAATCCACATCACAAAAGGTATTGAGCCAATAAATCAACCATAAAGAATAAATCTTTCAAAAGCATCATCATAGTCTCAAATGTTGAATAACTCCAAAAATAATCAAAATGATGTGATAATTCATATCATAAATTTTTGAAAGTCAATGAATTGCATCAACCACACAGAGAATTTTTTTTTCAAAAAAAAGCACCAACATAATCTCAAACATTGGCTCTCTAAAAAAAAAAAAATCAAAGTGATGTAGTAGCTCATATCATAACTTTTGAAAGTCAAAGAATTGCATCAATCACAAAGAGAATTTTTTTTCAAAAAAAAAGAAAAGAGAAGAAAAAAGCACCATCATAATCTCAAACATTGGCCCTTTCACAATAACTATGCTAATGTGAAAACTTTGAAAGTCAATTGTAAATATTGAGTCATGAGTGAGTAATAGAGTTTGAAGTTGCGGATATATGGAAGAATGCAATGTATCAGTTTCATGTGAACACAATGCTAATCTGCTGCATTGAATACCTTATTTTACCATCCATGTTGTGAGTAAACAAGTCAAAAGTCATTTCATTTGATGGATGAAATGACTCTTTACTGCCCTATGTTGATCATATAGATATTGGTTTTGCTTATGAGAGCACAAATCACATTTAATGATCATTATTTTAAAAGAAAAAATCAACAAACTCACTCTACGCACTAAGCAAATGGGAGTTGGCCTCTTAAATTCCAGCATACACAATTTGCAAGCTACCCGGGTGGTGTCATCAAATTCAAAAAAATGAAACAATTAAATACATTATTTTCAAGGATGCTTTGTTGGAACAAGTAATATCATAATTGTCCCAATTCTGTGTACCTAGCTGAAAATGCAATGAAAGTCAAAGATTAATTTTGATCATAAATGACTCTTCCTATGCATGATGAAAGGGTAATTCTTGTCAGATGCTATCAATGATAATGCGCCTCTATTTAAAATATTAAGAAACTTTCCTGCATTTTTATGGATCCCACCAAGAAAATGTAACAAAAAATCTCATAAAAAAAATTGACATCCTTTATTATAAGCAAAACTATCCACTTCTTGCATATGTTTTGGAAAAAATGTCTACATTAATAATAAATGTGCTACACAATTTCTTACACATCTGCCTTTCTAGCAGATTTTTCGTAACACAATCATCATAGTCATGTGTGCAAACTACAGTCAATAAATGGTCTGACCCAAATCTGCTTTAAATGTAACAACAATAAATCTTTTAACACTTCAAATACTAAAAAACAAGCATACACCAATCAAGCATTGAACCATCTTTCTCTCTTAACCCAGCTAGGCATACAGATTTGAAATCTACCAATATCCAGTTAAATCACAACTGTTCACAAGAACTCTTACATATAGTAATTAGACGGGAACATAATGCATGAAGGTGCTTTGGTAGAGTGTAAACCAAAAAGGATGAGGTATGCGGGCTTTTAGAATGAGTAAAAGAAATGCCTTGATGGTTTGTAGGATATGCACAAAATGTATTCATTAAAAGGATTTAGAAATTTTTGAGCAAATGTAGTTGATAGGTTAAAAGGAAAATTCCCTAGCTCTTTTTGCATCCTCCCTCCCTGGTAGATGCACATGCAACACGCGGAAGCATCGATCAAGTCACATGAACAGTTTGACAGGATGCAACATGTGAAAGCATAAGCAAGTCACATGAACGGTTTGACAGGATGCAACATGTGGAAGCATAGGCAAGTCACATGAATAGTTTGACAAGATGCAACACGTAGAAGCATAGGAAAGTCACATGAATAGTTTGACAGGATGCAACATGCAGAAGCATAGGAAAAATGTAATTGTCAAGTGTAAAGCCAAATTCCCTGTAGATTTGAAGATGGGAATACTCAAGAGGAAGAGAAAAGGATGTTGTCGAACTTGTCACAAGACATAGAATTGAATGGTCCTATCAACACGGGAATCAAAGTCTATGCCGTTAACACCAAGGTGAATAAGTAAAACATTAACACAGGACTGACATCAGATGGTGAATCGAAGGGTCATTTAGAAGCACATGGGCCATCCATTGACATGATGACAATTAAGCACCATAATGATATTGGCTGGACAACTATGTTAGAAGGAAGCCAACCAACGATTGAGATAGACCAAAGTCAAGAAAAATAAAAACAAATTGCAACATTGAACCTGCGATGGAGTATGGGATTAAAAGATCCAGTGATGTGGAAGTTGAGATATCCAATATTATTGTTATGGAAATTCAAAATAATGGTATTGAATGTAGTCAGTCTATGGTTGAGCTTGCAACAACTAACTATAAGGAAAATAACAATTTAAGATCATCAGATAACTCACATGTTCATAAATATGAAGAGTAGTAGTGACAAGATAAAAATAGTACATTGGTGGACTTGGGATGCTATTTAAAAAAAAAAAGCTAACATGGAGTTTGAGATGTCAGATGCTAAGATTGTTGTAGTTTTCTGTTATTTTGTTTGCATTTGTTTCTATAATTAAAATATTACATAATTATAAATTTAAATGTAAACGAAGGTTAAATAAGATTAAAAATGCGCATTTTTTATTTACATGATTAAACAAACTCTCAATTACTTTTAAACACTTTGATTTGTACAATAAGAATTGTTAAAATCTTATAATTCATTAAGTAGTATTTTCTTTCTAAAAAATTATCTTATAAAATCAACCATTAATTTTAGATTTGTAATTTTAATAAAATTAATTAAGATTGTTTATTAAAATTTATATTTTAAAACACATTAAATAAGTGATATAATTTTTATTCAACTTAAAATATATATAATTATTTTGAAGAAAACTAGTGATATTTTATAAAAATATCTATTGATCTAGAAATGATATAACTTTTAGTAATTGTAAATTCTTTCCTCCCTAGAAATGTAAAACATCAAAACTCATTAAAATAGTACATAATATTTTTAATGTTCACATATGGAAGATAAAAGATATATTTTAAAATAGTTCTTAACCTCCATATATGCCGTACTCCTACATGAAGATGCTGCAAGTTCCTCCCAATTAGAAAACGAGTCTGGAATTCCTCCTATATCTCTCATTAATCTTTCCTTTTAAAACCGGGTCCCGTGCCAAATGTTGTGAAAGTTTCTTTTAATATTTGTTATTATTCTAACAACACCGACTAAAACCGTCTCGCGGGTTCGCTGAACTGTAAGCTATCGCTGTCTTCGTCGTGTAGTTGATCTACATGCACCTCTACAGCCCTCGGAATTTGTAGCGCAGGAGCCTCCATTATCCCTTCCAATATCTTCACCACTTCCGCCATGCTTGGCCTCCTATTTTCATCATCCTGAATACACAGCATCCCCACCATAGCGGCCCTTATTACCTCTTCAATATCCGCCTCATTCGCTATCCTTGCATCCACAACGCCTATTATGTTTCCTCTCTGAATTTGAGATGAAGCCCAGGTTGGAAAATACCACCTGCTCTCCTCCACATTTAAGTCCAGATTTCTTCGGCCGGATATAATTTCCAACAACGTCATGCCAAAGCTGTATACGTCCGCCTTGGGAGTGATAGGAAGGCCGGAGATCCACTCGGGAGCCAAGTACCCTCGAGTTCCTCTTGTGGTCGTGAGTACTCGGCTGAAATCTCTACCTACCAGCGTCGCTAGCCCAAAATCTGCCACCTTAGGGCTGAAGTTCCCGTCCAGGAGAATGTTTTCAGGCTTAATATCGCAGTGAATGATGCGATCCCTACATTCTTCATGGAGATAAACTAATCCTCGTGCAGTGCCTAGTGCGATCTGAAACCGGGTCGTCCAGTCCAACAACTTCTCAGCGTCTTCCGAATTGGAGAAAAGGAAGGAGTTTAGGGAACCGTTAGGCATGTACGCATACACCAGTAACCTTCGTGAACGTTCTACGCAAAATCCCCACAGCCTGACCAAATTCACATGCTGTATTCTGCCAGTGGTAACATTTTCAGCACGGAATTGTTTTTCTACTTGCCTGGAACCCTCTAATCTCTTACCCGCAACTGGCGTGTTGTCTGGCAGAGTTCCTTTGAACACACTGCCAAATGCTCCGCTACCCAGCTTATGCTTGAAATTCTTTGTCGCAATTCGCAGCTCTTTGTAAGTGAACCTTTTGAGCGACAATGGCACCTCCTCTTCCACGTTTTTCCTCGACCCTCTTCGACGTTTCCATAGAATAAATGCGGCCGCCAGGAGAGCCGAAACAGCAAGAAAAGATGCGGCGGCAGAAAGAAAAGTAGTAAGTGCAGGGGCTTTGTTGCTTTTCTCTGAGGCCGAGTGCTTCAACTCAGAAGCAGCCAGCCTAATGAAGACGGATTGGCCTTCGGATGAAAAGCCCATTCCGAATAAATCTCCAAACCACAATCTACAGACGGGTGGATCAGAAATAGGGAAAGCAAAGGCTGTGCAGGAGCAATTGTTGAGACAAGCAACCCGGCAGCCTCGCTGTGTTTGTTCGTTGTTGTATAAGACAGCTCCTTTTTGGGACAAGTATTGGCTCTTGGCTTCCAAGAAGCCGTCGGTTGTGCCCTCTGTAACAGAACATTGCAGCGGTCTTCGCCGAACACACCCGCTTGACCACCAACCTTCAGAGTCGTGCTTGGGGATGAAGCCCTCGACACAACTACACACATCATTAGCATTACACAGTCCATACGAACCGCAGATATCATAGTCACTGCATTGACCTCGGTATGTCGACCACCTCAGACTCCATCTACCATCATCCATCCAGAAGTAAAGTTCAAATTCGCCGTTCTGATTTAACAGGAACCGCCCCGTGAGGGTATGATCTATCGGGTTTATGCCAAAATAAATGTACTTACTTGAAGGAGAAAGGATCACACAGGACACTTCAAGTTTCTTCTGACCTTCAAATTCGCGAAGCTTAGTAAAATAATTGTGTCCAATGCATTCTCCACTGGACCAATATGGAACGGTGTTGTTAAAGAACATCATCATCTGCGTCTTTCCTGGAGACATATCCATTCGGAGAGAGAAGAGCCCAATCGCAGGATCCAGAGAACTCTTCCACGAAGTTAGCGTCATGCCTTTCCACATCTTCATGCCAGGCAACCATGTATCTGTCGGATATGCAAAACTCTCCCAAACAATCACAGACTGGTTGTAGGTGTCCAGCATAATGAAATTTCCAGAGTCCGTTATGACAGCTAGTGATCCTTTCTGGCCAATATCAGTCGACCAAACTGACAGGCCCTTTCTATCAAACAATCTGAGATGACCGTCTCTCGAAAATTTCAGAACGCCGGGCTTGTTTCTGACAGGATTGTCTCTGTTAGCCACCCAAACAATGGCCTTCTGAGAGATTGGTGCAGACCAGATGCCAATATACCAATTATTCGTGCCTCCCGGACTGAAAAATCCCAATGCAAACGTGCCATTCTTCGAAATTAGGGTCTGATTTGCAGTGAGCGAAGTCCCCAATAGAAGCGTATCTTCACCATCCACTGCTAGTGAACTGCAATAATGCGCTGCAGTAATCACAGTGATTGCTAGAATCAAATACTTCATCGCCGATTCAATAACCATAGCGTTTGTATTTTTCTTAACAATTGCTTCTAAGTAGTGCGTAGATGGTCCATAAACAGCTTCTGGTATATTTTCGAATTTAAATAGAAAAAACAGGCTACGCAATGAACGACATGGCCGAAGTAGTGCCGTGAATCCCGCGTAAATTACAGTTCTTTCGCCACTTGCGTTCTTACTAATTAGTCTTGACGACTGAGGGTAAGTCAAGTCTGTTCTGCACATGTGTATTGGGTAAGTCAAGTCTGGCCATATATTCTCGCTGATGTAATTTATTTTTTCTTCTTTATCCAATAAAAAAAAAAAAAAAGTCTGTTCTGAACATGTGTATTGGGTAAGTCAAGTCTTTTCTGCCGGACGACAGACGGACACGTTGGTTCAGGTACATTGACCTGCCTATCAACGTTCACGATATTATTGAAAGGTGAATACATCTATAGCATGTGATATCGTTAATACTCGTTAAAAACTCACGTCTTTTAATGATATCAAATTTCCATAATCCATATTGTATTGTTCCAAAGACTTTTGGATTTGATTGTGTGCAATTTTTTATATCATCAAATCTAGAAGTCTTTGGAAGATAAAAAATTGCCCAAAATCAAATCCAGAAGTCTTTGGAACAACTCACGTCTTTGTCAGGGTTTTCTTTTATTATGAATAGATTGAAGCAGCAAGCTCTACGTAGACCGACCACACAAATTGTACCCTATTGACAACAATATTATACTAGCACTTGCATCGGAAGGGGTGTATGGATTAGCCGATAGAAAAGTATATGTAATTAAAAATTAAACACAATCAAACCTAACAAATTATTGAATAATCATAAATGTTGATTAAAAAAATATAAGACAACAAATTTTAAAATTTATATTCACAATTGTAAATGATATATATTTACAATTTTGAATGATAAAAATAGACTTTAAAATTTAATGATTATTGATTTTAGTTAATGAAATTGACCTAGTACAGTGAAAAAAATTAAATAAAAAATTTACTAAAAATACTAATAAAAGCTTTTAACTAAGTTAAACAAATATTCTCAAAGTAATTATCTATTATCATTTTTTAAAATAAAATTAGTTTACAAAATCGAAGAGGTGTGGAAGGTCAATTAGATGGAATATGGTTTTTTCTAATACATTTGTGTAATAATTGGTAGGTCATTTAGAAAATAATTTTATTATTATAATATATATATATATTATGTATTAACTATTATATTATTATTTTTTATTAATAGATCAAGGACGGATTATGTGACATTATTATTAGATTACTAATGATTGGATTAGTTATTATATTATATTATATTTATGATATGTCTATTGTATATTATAATTATTCTTATTATTAAATTATTTCGACTATAATATATATATATATATATATTAAGTATTATATTTAGTAAAATATCATTATTTTTAATATTATATTAATATTTATTATCACAATAAACATTTATATTATATAAAATTTATACTCCATAATTTAGTATCAAAATTAAGTTTATATTATATATAAAATAATATAAAATGACATTTTATTATGATATAATTTGTAAGGAAAACAAAATATAAAATACTAATTTCGTAATATAATAATAAAAAACATTAATACTAATATTCTTTTACTTTATTCAAAAACTCTCTCATTATAAATTTACCTATTCATCAAGACTTAATGTACATATTGTACATTGAATGCACAATATTAACATTTATTAACATTAACATATTAACATTACAGGCAGTCTTTATAGGGAAATTATTTATTAACATTGTGGGTATATCTACCAGCACATAGAGTGAAAGTTGCATTTATTGACTTTACAAATTTGATCAACTGGTGTAAATGCTTCCACTGTCAACCAAGGCTCAGCTACGATTGGCCACCATCCACAGACAAATTGAGCTTATGGAACTTAAATAAGGAAATTCCTTCAGTGTAATTATATATTTATACATATATATTATATATTTGTTGGCTATATATAATTATAAATATAATGTTATTTATATTTTTATAACGTATATTATATTAGTTTTTATATATAATAATATAATATGTCTATATATAATATAGTATAATATATGATATAATATTATATGTATATATTACATTATAATAGTATTGTTTTGGTATATAATATTTTAAAATGTATTCTATATTTACAATTTTTCTAAAGTAGTGTAGATATGATCTTAATGTTTTTGGTATAGCTTCAAATTTAAATAGAAAACAATTGGGTTACATAATTAACATTGTTGAAGTAATAACATTGATCCCACATAAGTGAACTAACAACTTTGATTTGTTTGAGTAACTAATTCAAAAAATCCAATTGGAGAGATTATTTAAATATAGCATTGAGTGTGAAAATGTAGGTAAGTTAAGTATTTCATGCCATGTGAGATAAGTCTTTTGTATCCTTTGAGATAAGTCTTTTGTGGTGGTTGAGATGGGCATGGCTAGACAAAAGACTTGGATATAATTTAACTTGAGTGGAAAGTGAATAATACATAAAACTAGCAATTGCACCTTTGTGTGCAATGGGTATGCCAAAGACATTTTTAGTGTTAATTTTCTATCAATTTTGGTTATAATGAATATAAAACCTTTACTTAAAAGAGTCCAGTCTGTATAAAAGAATATTTTGATCTCCTTAATATTAACTTATTAAGATAGAGGGCTGATAGACCTCATTATTATGAGAGTATGGTATTAACTTATTAAGATAGAGGGTTGATAGACCTTGTTACTAAAAGTTTTGTTCAACAGAGGATCTCATAACATGAGATGTCATAGTCAAAGCCTAATTCAAAAATGGTAGGAAATAATCTCATAATTTGAGAGTATGGTATTAACTTATTAAGATAGAGGGCTGATAGACCTCATTACTAAAAGTTTTGTTCAATAGAGGATCTAAATCCTTGAAATATATTACAAAAGTTCATAACAAACTTTATCAATCCTAAAGCTTTGTGCTAAAGTCAATAATGATAGCACAATCAAACTACCATTGGAACTTGACAATTCATTTCTTTTTGAAAAATACTGCCTGGTAATCCCAAAAAAGGTTACTAACACAATCAAGTATTTTATTACTATGTGGAGGTCAAAATGTCAAGTAATTTCCCTTTACAATACCACATAAACACTCTTAACAATCAACATAATATTTCATAATGCTAAGAACTACAACCTGTGTTATTGAAGGATAAATTGCAGATGGTTGATGTTGGCAAGTGTTGTACTGCAAAGTGCCCATTTTTCAAAACTAAGGCAAGCTGTTTGAGAAAACCAGATGTAGAAATCAAGGTCTTGGTAGCAGTAAAGGAGGTAGAAAGGATGTTGATTGTGCTAATAATAAATTCCTTCACTAATGGAAAATATTTTGGGTTAAAAACATTAACAACTACAGATGCTTGACCAAAATTTATGCCAAAAAATTAAGAAAAGCATGGAGTTTATGGGTATAATATTATTACATTTATTTTTTTTCAATTTGGCCAATAAATTAAGACTTATTGGAGTTGTGCACGCATAAAATTTTGAAAGCATGGAGTTCTTTAGTTAATAGTTATGAAAATCTTGGTGAATAAATTTTAACTTTTAGTTAATCTAATTTTTGAATGAAAACTTAGAAGTCGAATTCTAAATTGGTTTTGCTTCCATGAACTCTTTGGCATTTTATATGAAAACTTTTTATGAATAGATAAAGTACATATAAACTAAGTATTTCACTTTTTTTAACTTTTAGTTAATCTAATTTTTGAATGAAATCTAAGTCGAATTCTAAATTGGTTTCGCTCACATAAACTCTTCGAAATTTTATATAAAAACATTTTATGAATAGATAAAGTAAATATAAACTAAGTATTTCACTTTTTCTCTCGTACTTAAAATTTATAACAAGTGACCTTGTGAAAATTAAAAAATCAGGAAACAATTTCTTTAGAAATTTGTAAAGAAGAGTTGTCACGATTTTCTCAAGTAGCTTACGATGCCATACCACATGTAGTGAAGTCCATATTGTGCAAAAGATGCCCAGTGTTGTCATTAGAAAGAACTCCATTCAATGGATAAACACCATACTATTGAGACTAGCATCAATGAGGAGAAACAAGGTATTAACCATATGCATACTTCCCATCAACTGCCAATAAAAGATTAGAAAGAGTTTTAAGTATGAACACTGATCAAAAGTTCATATATATTTTGATTAAATAAAAATATAGATTTTGATAATTGTAGATTGATATTACAAATATTAGTTATATTACTACATATAAAACTCATAAACCTCATTTACTAAGCAAAATATCATATGCCCATTAAGAAATAGAAGAGATATTTTTCTTGATGACCATATTAGGTACCTCAAGTATGGACCAATTGAACTATGTTTTAAAGCTAATCAGCACTAGAGAAAGTGTAGATGCACAGAACCTATATTGAAACTACTGAGAAGTGTCCAATGCACAATACCCATACTCACATCCACAACCATTGAGTCTAGTTTTGGCTCTATGCCTAGAAAACCATCTATACATAGCAATTGAACTAATATACCAAGCTTTTAGAAACAAGATGAACTAAAAAAACTAACATAACAAATTTTATCTATCTTTTATGCTTTGAGTCATTCTAACAAACTATCCATGTGCCTTCTCTATGCCTCCACATTTTGCATACATTTTAATTAGGGCATTCTCAACTATAACATCTGACAAAAATCCCCCTTCCTTTATCCTTGGATAGATGTTCATACCCTATTCCAAAGCACAACCAGGTAGAATGGTGGAAAAAGTTGTGGAACTTGGCTTTGCATGTGCCAGTTGTTGTGTGAATCCTTCTAAAATTTTATTTTGTGCATATCCTAAAATAATGGCATTCTAGGAGACTGCATATCTTTGAGTTATTCTATCAAAGAGTTCATTTCATATGCTTCCACATTTTGGATGCATGTCTATCAGAGCATTCAAACTATGGTATCTAAAAACAATTTTCTTTTCTTTTCCTTTTCTTTTGAGGAGAAAAGTTAGTATATAATTAATGTAATAGCCCAAAATGAAAGACCTAGGGCTAAGAGAATACAAAACAATGGAGACGAGTTGCATTTGGATAGCAAACAAGTCAAACAATTAACAAAGTCTTGAGAAGTGGAGAGGGGGAAACTCAAGAATCTGGGCCATAAAGACATGAGTATTGTAAGTTGTTAAAGTAACTTGTAGGAAATCAAAACTCTTAAAATTCAAGCATAAAAATTGTGGAACAAAGTTGTAGAGACCTAAAATGGAATGGGATTTTAAAAGTATATGGAGAGGTAGGGTTGCAATTACAAATATACTCTAGAGTTTAGGAAAAAAAGAATTATATTGTAGAGTGATAGTAAAATGTCATAAAGGTGTCTTATGGGTCAAAAAATGTAGTAGATTTAAAATGTATATCTAAATGTAATAGATTTCTCAAAAGTAATACCAAAGTCAAAAATCTTGTCTTGAGCTCAAGAACCTAGTAGCTCTAAACCCTCATTTTTTTACATCTACTTTTTGTTTATTGTGAATAGATTGAAGTAGCAACTGTATGGAGACTGATTTTGGTTCAACTCATTTTTCTTAAATTCTACTTTGGTAGGGCTTTGTAATATTTTTCTGGCAAATTCTACCCATTTTTCTCATCGGCATCATTGAGACTTGAGAGCATGACACAATTTGTGTAAAAGATCTTGAGGTAAGTCACTTACCATGATTTCAGTGATTTTTTTTTGGAAATTTGTACAAGGCCATATCACTTTTTGTTGTGTTTTATTTCATCCTAAAACAGATCTATTATTATCTCATAAATGAAGGCATTGGTTCTGTGGTTTTATCTGCGGTTGTTTTCATATATAATATTATTGTAATACCTAGTGGAAGATCCTTATTTGTTTCTTCACATGGAGAGATTCTGAGCTATAAAATGAATTTTACATTCATTTGGTAGCTTATTTTTTTCCCTTGCTCTTGAGGTTATTTTTATGACAATTTTCCATACACAATTATTTAGTATTGAATGTATAGCAGCTAGTGATGAAGTTGTAAATGCAATGGTTGCCAGAGCTATTTTTACATAGAGTGAATAGTAAATATTAGATCATCTTCATATATTAAACGTAATACATTCTTCTTTGCAAAGCTTATACATTGTGCAGTACATATTTCTTCACAGTTTTGTGCCATTATGCTGGCTCTTGTACTTTAAAGACCAAATGTTAAGGCAAGGGATTTGCGTGACACAAATGAATAAAATTTTACAAGATTGTGTTGAATAAGTGACAACAACTTGGTTTGGTTACTTGGTTAGGGCTGAGTTGTCAAATTTGGTATCAATATACTTTTGATAGTATTATATTCTTTTCTGAAACCATGTGTCTATTCAAAAAATTAGGGGTGCTACGTTTGAGAGATCATTTTCCCATAGACAAAGAGAGTATTTTATTTTCTAAAACCATGTGTCTGTTACTTCAAAAAATCAAGGGTTCTACGTTTGAGAGATCATTTTCCCACAAACAAAGAGAGCTAGCATTGTTGCATTTGCATCAAATTTAGGTACAGTGAGTGCAATGAGTGTTGAGAGATGAATTCCTATGAACCACTACTCATTGCCCATGAAACATGGATCAATTAGTTTGACTCAAAAAACTACATGGTTGAATCCTGATAAATACATCCTCCTTATCAATCAAACTATAGGGATATAGGCTGTATGAACAAAAGTAACAATATTGTAAATCCAAAGGTATCCCAACTAGAAAATTATCACATAAAAAGAACTAACCCTAATTAGTTGTAAGGGTTGGGATCTTATCAATAAAACTGTAGGAATACTGACTGACGAAGCAGCTGAGGAGAAGGCTGGGGATGCCTTAATTTACAGGGGTATTTTAATTTAAATTGACTAAATTTTAGAATTCCCACTAACTAAAATAAATATTATTTGCTCAGGCATTAATGTGCTTTAAATTCTTCTAAAATAAAATGCATACATAGAACACAATCCTCATTTCAATGATGAGATGTATTGAGAATATATATAATGATACACACACAACATGAATGATGAATAGAATAGTAGATGAAATTTTTTAGATACTGACAAGCTTCATAGCCTAAGCAAGGATTCATAAAAATCCTTACCTATCACTCATGTACATTGTGCCAGTCATACTTTATTAGATTTTCTGCCCTTTACAATATCACCATAGCGTTAACAACACTGAAAAATGGTGCAATTGTGGCTCTTTCTATGATGGGCTCTATTAAAATTTTAAATATAAAATAAAATAAAAATTATACACAAATTTGGTTTTCGTTTGAAGGAGAAAAATTCAAAAAATCAAAAAAGAAGAAACAATGGCGAGACAAAATAATTTAACGTCACTGCAATATACATTTTACTTCAAAAAAAATTTACAAATAGTGGGCTTGTAAGAAAATACCTTGGAAAGTGACATTCATTTCAATTGCAAAATTTCTTCAACACCAGTGGTAAATTGAATGGAGGGTTAACATCCATTGCCTTAAAATGAAGGGTTTGCATTGCAATAGGTACCATGCGGTGAAGTACTGATAGAATTAATTACTTGAAGCTTCACCCCTTCTTAGTTAAAAGAAATAACCCAATGCCACTAGTAAAAGAAATAAAGGTTTAGCAACCATTTAGTAATAATGAAAGGGTTTCAATTATAATAGCGCATGAAGCATAAAAGTAGAAATTACCTTCACCCTTCTGATGTTTCCTTGCTCTCCTCTCATCATAACCACCATTTCCATTTTATTCAAAAGAAGGTTGCTTGAAAAAGCAATGGAAATTGGAAAATAATGAATACACACAAACCCAAAGTATTTTAACTAGCATGCAAAACCCCAAAAGTTGAGGTAAAATTAAGACAGTGCACAGGCTACAACTACTATGATTTTTATCGATATGAATTGATCTTTTTATTTATAGAAACGACAAAACCCAACATACTAATGGAGTTAGAAATGAGGCTAGGGAAACAATGGATGTAGTACTGGTTGCCTTAAGTTTCACTCGGTTAAACGATGCTCCATCCATTGGTTGAATGAGGCAAGTAGCATTCTCTACAACTGCAAGTGGTTGTACTATCTACAACCGACAATGAACCTATTATGATAATTCTATTAGATTGGAGTCACCTAGTTAGATAAATATTATAAATTATAAAACATGTTTATTACAAATAAACTCACACTTTAGACACAAAGATGGATATTATAGAGCAATTTCTACATTATGCTAGACATCTATGGAGCAAGTTTCTGCTTCTTTTTTTCATGAACTTTTACCTAATCAGTTAATTTTATGAAAAAAACCAAATAAACATAAAATTCAATTCATAGTTAAAAAGATATGTACTTGAAGAAGCAAATAGGGATCTAACACTATGTATTACAATAAAATGACAACATAATTGTTTAGAAATAAATAAAACACAACATAAAATGATTCGGTGGTGTACAAAATCAAAAGGAAAAATCTTTGAAACCATGGAAAGTGAGTTACCTCAAGATAATCCATCTCTCCAGAGAAAATCACAAAAACCCAAAAAAATGTTAGAGTTATCATACATTAGCTAATAATTAATTAGTTTTTAATTGATTATTAGTCTAATTTATTCTCACACACTTTAGCTAAACTTAGGAATGCTTTGTTAGTTGAGTTAATATTGGATCATTATGTCTCATCTCATGTGATGTTGACACTTGTCTTGATTTGATCCCTTTCTGATTTAGGGCTTTGCTCTTATAAGCATTCAACCCTTATTGTAAATATCTCTCAGATATTATTCACGGGAAATATCTGAAGCTTTCATATCTTCTTGAAAGCTTCTTCTGTAAATTTTTCTTGTTGAAGAATATTGCACATATATTTGTTTGTAGATCTCTTGCATGGAAGGTGTATTTTTTTGTTGTTTGATCTTGTGGCTCATGGTTTTGTGCTTGTTTCACAATTCTAACATGGTATCAAAGCGTGGATTCATCAAACCCCTTCTCGATTTATGAGATTTTCTTTCTTCAATGAGGGTTGTGGGCTTCAAATCTGAATCCCCTTTACTTTATTTTGCAAATTTTGGAGGTAAGCAAATTTTTGGTGCATTTTGATGTGAAAAGGACCTCACTGTTGGATTTAGAGTTGTCAAGAAAGTCAAATTTGGCTTTTGTTTCGCCTAATTTTGATTCGTAATGTCAGATCTAAAGGTTTTGAAGCGGTTGCTTTATTTCCAGTTCCAGAGGGTAGCTACAATTTTGGATCGTTTTGAACCCAAATGGACCTCACCATCACATTCAAAGCACCCAAAAACCTCAAAATCGATTATCAAATCATCAAAATTCGACACAGTAACTCTGGGAGGCAAATTTTTTTCATTTGTGGGCCGTACAGCCTAGTACAAAACACAATCTGAGAAAAATAAATAAATTAAAGTGTTAGGGTGCCACCATTAGTGAACTACTAGCATTAACCATTAGTGCAAGTGGTTAATGCTAGCAGCTAGCCTAACCGCCAGGCTTAACCCCCAAACCTTTTTGGAGCAGTTTTGGTATTTTGCCCATAACTTTTGTATATGAACTCGGATTTTTGAAAACAAAATATCACCAGAGAGCTAGTTCCAAGACCGATCCAGTGGTATAAGATTTTTTTTCTAATTTTTATGTTATGTTTCATTTTTTTCTAGTCAAAATCATATCATCATTTTCGTGCTTCTGAGGGCATATCTTTTGCATATGGTCTTCACTTTTCAAAAACAAAGAGGCGTTGGAAAGCACTTCTAGTGCTCTATCCAGATTTGTATATTTTTTTTATCAAAACATTTATTAGGTACATTTTATTCAATTTTTTTTTGTTTTCACATTCTGGTGAATTACTTGGTCATCTTAGCTCCTAGAAACTTCTCGTTTGCATTGGATGGCTTCTTTTTGGCTATTCTATATGTATTTCCAGTCTCGTGTCTTTTTTTGACATTATGAGCTTCCATTGCACACACTTATGCTTTTGTAAATGCACTAAAATAAAGTGCCTCAACTTTGTATGTGTAGTATTGGGATTCTTGCACATCACTTTGTGCCTTGTTGTACTAGCACATCACTGGAATAAAGTGCTATGGGAGTTGATGTTTTCCTTTGTTTTCCTTCATACCTTTCTCATGCATATGTGACTTTTGTTTTCACATCCTTTATATTTGCTTGTAGTTTCATGTTTGCACCTTCAGATATTCTTGGTTTGTCTTCATGCACTACTTTCAGGCATTTAGTTTTAGTGTACCTGTCATACCTTTCCCTTTTCAACATTATGGGGGGGTTTCTATTGTTGGTGCTAATGCTTCCTTGGTTTCACATTGGAGTGAGTTATGTATACAGTATTTGTTCCTATGTACTACGCGGATGTAGTAACTAGTTACCTATGAATTTCGGTGAGATGGAGCACTTGCCATATGGACACTCTTTCATTCCTATTTCTAGAGGAAACCTTCCATTTTCTCATTATCAATTCTTTAGACTTTTGGTACATTTTCCATCAGTATCTTCGAGTTTCAGGTGTTTTCCTTTGCTTTCCATCTGATTCGAGTAGTGTCGTTGGGGGCACTCATATAGATTCTTGTCTTCTTGATCTTGATCATCATATGTTTCAATAAAGGTTCTTTTTTTAGCATTTCAATAGTCTTTCTTTGACAGTGTTTGCAATTTCTTCAAGCTTCTGTGGTGTTCCTTTGTTCATACTTTGTTCCTATCTTCTAGGAAAATCTTGCCTTGTTTGGAGGCTTCTTCATTCCTTCACTTGGCTTTCATCTCTTTTTGGAGTAGAGTTTTTCCCATGAGGTTTTCTCTATTTCTCCACATTATACAGATCTTTTGTTTGTACATGGGTACCTTACTTGGCCTTGTTTGTTAGGACCCATCTTGCTTTCTTTTTTAGGTTTTTAGATACTCCCTAAGTTCCTCTTAAGGGGGGGGGTGTTAGAGTTATCATACATTAGCTAATAATTAATTAATCTTTAATTGATTATTAGTCTAATTTATTCTCACACATTTTAGCTAAACTTAGGAATCCTTTATTAGTTGAGTTAATATTAGATCATTATGTCTCATCTCATTTGATGTTTCAACACTTGTCATGATCTAATCCCTTTCTAATTTAGGGCTTTGCTCTTATAAGCATTCAACCCTTATTGTAAATATCTCTTAGATATTATTCATGGGAAATATCTGAAGCTTTCATATCTTCTTGAAAGCTTCTTCTATAACTTTTTCTTGTTGAGGAATATTGCACATATTTGTTTGCAGATCTCTTGCGTGGAAGGTGTATTTGTTTGTTGTTTGATCCTATGGCTTGTGGTTTTATGCTTGTTTCACAATTCTAACAAAAAATGATACCTAAAAGTCGAAACCCCCTTAAGAGAAGAAGGAAAATCTATTGCACAAATTGTGGAAGCTACAAATGGGGGCACAAAATCGTTTAAATTTTTTGGCTACAGCTAGCAAATAAACATAGAAAGCTTCAATAAAAATTTGCCACAAGATTTTTGTGAAATCCTAATAAAACCAAGGCAACTAAAATGTGCAAAGCTTGCAATAGATATTTTACGTGAATCCTAACTCTCGACGACCTTTAGATGTCAAATGAGGGCGACAATGCACATATTGACATCCCCACCCTCTAAATGGAGACATTAATTGTGATGCAAAAATCCTTTTCAACTGAATGGGATTATCTTAGGCAAGTGGAGAAGTGAAAGGTCAATACTAGATACAAAGAGTTTGGAGGAGTGGAAAGCAACAACAACAGGAAAGCAACAAAAACAACTAAGAAAATTGCCAAAATTGATGAATGACAGAGCTTTGTTACATCGTAGTACATTACCTATCACTCAATCTGCACCATTCGACATCAAAATGGGTTGGAATGCTCAACATGGGGACGCCTTTGGCATAAATATTTATGTTGTTGTGATTAACATTAAATTGTATTAATAATTAATGTCATTTGAATACAAAATGTTTAAATGGAATTCACACATGGAATGAAATCCATAAAAAAGAGCCTTTGAATGTAAAAATGGAACTATTTGAGAGATGGATAGAAGCATAAAAACCCAAGGGTCTACCAAACAATTCTTTTGGTGAATCCATTGCTACATCTATATATTTTTTAATTTGATGTCTAGCATAATGTTTAGAAAATATGATGCCTTGTAAGGTATGTTGCCAAATAAAACTTAGTTTAGTATGCCTTAAGGGTTTTAGAAGCATTGATTTGATGATAAGAGTGAGAAGTGCATTTTTATTTAGTATAGTAAAGAGGCGAAGGGTTATTGGTTGCACAATCTAGTAACTAAGAGGTTTGATATTTTCAATCAAGATGTTACCTTTGATGAAAATGAAGCTTGGAAAATTTTGAATTAGGAAAGATAAATAATTTTATTGAATTACAAAAATATGTTGCATCTTTTTCTATTATATTGAGCAGAATCTCAAGTTCTACTACGTCACCTTTACTAAACTCACCATCTTCTCCATCTATTCCTTCTTCATGCACAAGTCCTCCTTCAAGGAAAGTAGAAATTATTAAATAAATTTATGAATGAGCTACAAGGAGAACTTAGAGCAAACTTCAAAGTAACTTATTTTGACTAAATATGACTATGAAAAATAATGAATGAACACTCATATTTTTGGTGAATGAGTATATAGTAGAAAAAAATTATGGTGAGAGGATTGCCACCAATTGAGGAACTAGCTAGTTCATGTGAGATTTGTATTTTGGCAAAGAAACACAAAGATTTTATTATAGCAAGAGAATCTTATAGATTAAGGGAAAAAATGGAGCTTGTTGTGGATCCCTCTAAGATCCATCATTAGTTGAAAGTATTTATTTTTTTAATATTCATTAATAGTTGTAGTTAGAAATATTCTAACTTAATTCAAATTCTAAATGAAAATAGAAAAACACAGTAAAATTTAAAATTATTTTTTCAATCTTATTCATTTACATTTTCAAAATATAAATTAATAATAAAATAATTTCCATAACCTTAACCATATGTAAAACATCACAAAGTAATAAACATATTTTTAGAAGGCACCGCATTTACCGGAGCAGTACGAATAATCAAACAAAGAAAATATCTTACAACGCGCAGTTCTCACACTGTTCTTTCGTCACTCACGCGTGCTTTCTTTAGGGGGAATCAAATAAAGGGAAGATTTGACAGTTGACACAGACACCACTAGCCCTCTTTCTTTAGGGGAAAGACTTGACTGCACCGACACGACTGAATGGAAGTCAAGACATTTATAAATGCATATTAGGTATGTGTCTTTTCCGCCGTTTGAGAGACGAACACGTTGCTACACCCTAACAGGCACCATACGTACCGAGTTATAAACGCATCGTTGGTAAGTGTCTTTTCCGCCGTTTGAGAGACGGACACATTGCTACACCCTGGAAGTCAAGACATTTCTAAACGCATATTTGGTAAGTGTCTTTTCCGCCGTTTGAGAGACGGACACGTTGCTACACCCTGACAGGCACCATACGTACCGAGTTAAATACGTACAGGTTAATTAGATTTAGGGGAGAGGGTCCAGTAGTTGTGCACCCTAACTTCGCACGTCTAATTATCCTACGTCGAAAATTATCCTACGTCGAAATTTCAAATCACTCCCAATTTTTTACAGCAGCTTACTTGGCAAGTTCTCTGCTTATAACTAAGGTTTCAAGGCCACATCATCAAATATGATGCCACATCAGCATGCATTTTTGTCAAGGTGTCCAAAAAGGCCCCAAAAAATAGTGAGACCAATGCTCGTGCATTACATCATGAGTAGTTGAGCGCTGATGTGGTATCACATGATTGGTTGCTTTTTAAATCAAAAGCATACATTTTGTTTAATTATGGGTAGTCAAATCACAACTATTGGACATTATATAAACGACTATTGGGTATTATATTTACGATTGAGTGCGCGACTATTGGACCCCGCATAACTATTGGGCCCTCTCCCCTAGTTTTGCCGTCACATTTTTGCTCAATTTTTCGTTTTCTGCTTTCCATGAATAATTTCTTAAACTACGCTTTGTTTCTTTGGTCTTTCCAAAAATTAAGGTTTACAAGTATTTTAAACAAAAATTACTGTCGGTTTGTGCTAGTATATTTATTTCTTTTCTTTTCGAAAAAATCAATTTTCATATTTGTGTGACAAAGTAGCTAATAATTTTTTATTTTTACATGAATTTGTTTTATTCATTTAAATGTTTTAATTTTTTAAAAATCTGATTATTGAGTTTATTTTGTTTTTTTATTTTTTTATTTATTTATTTTTATCATAAAGGTAAAAATTATTATAATAAATTCAATAAAATAATTTCTTTTGTAATATCAATTTTATTTTATTGTATTGATAGTTAAATTGTGGATATTAGGTCCATTTCCATATAATTCAATAAAAAATAATGAATTTGCATCAACTTTTAATTAGGTGTGCTCCAATATTATACACATCAATTAATGATATTAGGTCTCCACAATTCATATTGTTCTTTTTCAATGATTTCTAGCTTTGATCGTGTGAGAATTTTTGCATTAACGTTTCAGACCATACTCTGACATCAGGATGAAAGCAAAGAGCTTTAGAGTTTTCTCATTTGATGCTTGATTTTTAATGGAGGAGATTTTTTCCTCTTTACTTTTGTCCATTTTTGTTCAGTCTAAGAAGAAGACTCGCGAACATGAATGTTTACTCCATTTGCACTGTCAACAAAATCTAGTGTCACTAAAGTCCCCTATAGGTATGGGGAGATCACGAGGTCAGAGGCCTTTGTAACAGATTTCTCCACCAAGCTAGATGAACTCTCTTGTGAAACAACATTTGGATTTTATGCATGCTTGGCCCTAGGAGAACTAAGTGAAGAAGGTGGGATTGGCTTTAGATCTATTGTTGAAAGAGCTTGGGGAGAGGCCATGGCCTTGTGAGTGTTGGGTGGAATGACATAGTGATGGGACTCTACCCCAATCCACCAAGAGGGCCAACTATTAAAGTTTTGATTACCTCACTCGTGATCTTGCAACTTTTGATATTACGAGGTGAAGTCATTAGTTGAAAAACATTTCTTGCATCTAAAATCAATTCTTTTATAATCTATTGTTTGCTTTCAACATCTATTACCAACCCTCTATGATATCTATGTAGGGAGGCCTTTAGATAAATCTATTTCAAGACATGAACATGCACAAGTACAGTTTTGATAATTGATTGTTTCTTCTGTGACACTGTGATACTTACCCAAGCCCAAGCCATCATCTATAGCCTACAAATAATTTAATTCCCAAAATTGAAGAGGGAGGTAAGTTAATCAAACCCAAAAATAGGTTGAAGAGAAGGATTTCATGCACAAATCGAATGAAGGGTCTAGTGTCAAAAATTGTCACCCTTGACAATTTCACACTAGGTTTTTGCTCCCCCTATGTGCTTGGATCTAATTATGCATTAATTTCTTGTTTTATAAATATTCTCATCAAATAAAACATGGAGAATCAAACTACGCATTTAATATTTTTTCGTCCACACTATTGATCCCTAAAAAGTAGGGCACCCTATACTTCCTAATTTGGCTCCAAATTTAAATATGTTAGTATTAGTGATTTATTATTAGAAATGCAAATTTTAATTGTCGGCTATCAGGAATTAATTTTTAGAAAATAAGATTAATCATATATAAATACATATTATTCTCAGAATTTAAGTTAACAATTGAGCTAGCAATTTTGGAGAGCAATTATTATAATTCAAAAATCATTCGAGAGCAATCACGAGTAGAATTACCAAGATCATTGCAACATTTTTTCATTTCAGCATCATGTAAAGTTTTATGTGAATTTTGTTCATGTTTTGTATGCATTTTATTTTTTATCACTAACACTTGTAGATATTCAAATCAAATCAAGTCAAGCCACAATGGATCCTTGAAGATGATGAGCATGACTTTAGTCCACCAAGGTGATTAGATCTAAGTGGTGAGTTGCAAAAAAATTCCCACTCATTAGTTTTTTATTACTAGCCTCTATCCATCCAAGGATGATCTCTCTTTTATCACCAATTTTTCCATTATAGAAGTAGGAATACCAACCTTGGGTTTGACTTAAAGGCAAGCCCCTATATGGAACAAACGTTCCCCTCTTTTAATGTGTGTAGGCTATAGATTTGAAGTAAATTGGAGGAATATTGAAGAATATTTGTTCATTCATACTCTCAAACCCTAAAATTCATTAAGCCATAGAATTTGTATTTTTTATCAATAGATGGAGGGTGAAGCCACAATAGTGGTTTACAATTTGATGGAGGAAGGAAAATTGAGAAAAAATGACCCCATGGCAAAAAAAGTGATTTTGGGGTTCATACGAACCTAGAAGTTCGACCGAACCAAAAAGGGGTTTGTACGAACCTAGGTTTGAGCGAACGCCTTAAAATTTTTGTTGCCAAAAACAAAAAAAAAATCATATGAAAGGGGTTCGAGTGAACCCTCTTGAAGAGGTTTGTTCGAACCTAGGTTTGAGCGAACCATGGTTCGAATGAACCCTTAGGGGTTTGCTCAAACCCCTATGGATTCGTACAAACCCCCCTAAATCCTCATCCCCTCCCTGAGACACACAAAAAACCTAAAATTTGGCATTTCGGAGTTCAGGTTGAGAATGAAAATGGAGGAATCTTCACAAACCCAACTGGAATCAAGTAGTCCTCAGAATGAGCTATCCAACGAATATAATTTTAATATGTTTTGGTTTTATATGTATTTGTTTTTTTAGTTTTATTAAACATAGGATTTTCATCGAAAATGGAGGTCTCTATTATGCACATGTGGAAAAATAGCAGATTATCAAAAAACAAATTGAAAAATATGAGTGCACCAGATATTGAAATCCTTGATCCAACAAAAGAAAAAAAAAGAATTTTGATATATACAAAAAAAGTTATGCATTATATGGTCGCGCTATGTTTGAATTATAATTGGTTTGACTTTGAAACTTGATTAAAGAAAAAATATTCAATAAAAAATTGTCTAACCAAGTGGAAGCACTAGATATTGGAGTTAAGAATCTAAATTCAAAAGAATTATAATTTTATCCCTCATGGAAGAAAATTTATGCGTTAGAAGGTGTGTGTCACTTTTTTAAAATGTTGTTTTCTGGAAAAAACCAATTTTCGTGGGAGATGGAAAAAGGAGTGCAATCTAATTCCAAAAATTTTGAAAAAAATATTTTTAGAATTTATAAACAAAATGTGATGAGACTCTAGTTTGCATCATCTTCAAATTCTTCACAGTTTAGCTGCTATAGGTGCCTGAATGTGAAGATTTAGTTAAAAATAATAATTTCAGTGTCCAGTTTGGCCAAAAATTGTAAACCACGATTATGGGATCGCCCTGGAGTTTTGATAGTGAGCTCAAAAGGAAAGAAGCTACAAAATGGGGGTCTCAAGCTTATGAAATTAGATCTTAGAAATCAGGTGCTCAGTCTAAGATGCACTACACACTAGACTAGATATTTCAACATCAATTTCTAATACCATCTATTCTTTTATGTTTTCCTTCTATATTTCTAGATTCATTTTTTGTTTTTATGCATTTAGTTTCTTAGAATTGATAATAAAATGCCACATTTTTACATTAACACTCTAAGTTACATCATTACATCATATCAAAATAAAATCATCTGTGCAATCTTGCTACCGAAAACTAAGGGATTAGATCCCCGATTCACCATTATGAATATTCTTGCATGGTTTGTATCCAAGTGGGGTTTGAGATCATTTCTAATCCCTGCTTACACCAAGGTTGGGAAGAGTGTGATTTACAACCTAGATCTCTTTTCCCAAACAAAAATTTTGGTGAACATGACTGATTTGCACTTTATACCTTTTGAAATTTGAAGCATATCATCTTAGATCTAAATTTAATTTATTTGTTTGTTTTGCATTCATCACTTTCATAAAAAGTTAAAAAATTTAAAAATTGCATAGCTTTTTGCATTCAAAGTTTAAATAAGGTTAATTTCATTTATCATAGGTTAGATCTACATCATAATTATATTTATAAACTTGCATTAGGTCATATAAAATCTTAAATTAAATATGAAAGTGTTCAAAACATTCATTTAAGAATATGCATATAGTGGAAAAGTGGAAAAAGTGCAATTGCTTGCATAGTTGCATTTTACATTACAAAATAAGAATTCTTCAAAATTCTAAAATTTTATTTATCATCAAACCTACATAGTTACAGAATAGGACATTTACACTCTATAGGACACATCCAATCTTTAAATTTAGTATAGTACCTTACCAGTCCAAGGTGCACTATGCCCTAGACCTACCAATTTCATCCAAATTTGGATCGCATATATTGTTCATGTGTCCTTTATGTGCTTTTAATTTTTAATTTTATAGTCCAGATGTATTTTTTTCAATAGTCTATAATTTCCTTTCATTATAGGTTTAATCAAGAGGTTTGAAACTCATACGAGCTTCACAACTCGATATCCTAGTGTTGATACTCATGTTAGATGAAGTTGTAGGATTATGGCATCCCATGTTGTAACTACATTTGATGTGGAGCTTGAGTCCTCTAACTCTTTCACACAAGGTATTGTGAATACCCAAGCCATTTTAGATTCCAATACTAATTCTACATTACCCATCACTACCTCACAACCTAAAATTTATGTAGACTAAGGGACTATTATTACCCATGTTCTTGAGGAGAAACTGAAATAATTGGACAAAGGTTTAGAAGGTCTTTAATATTACATAAGTACTAAATCTTTAGTAGGTGAAACAATGCCTATTATCAATTATATTAGGAAGCTAATAAATGATGCTCAAGGAATACAAGTGTTGCTTAGTCTAGATCACATAGTAGATGCTATGATACCTGGGTATCTAGTTGTGCTCAAGCATTGGAAAACACTAAAAACCAGGGAAGAAAACAAGTTTCCTCTTATAATGTTGAAAATTGTCACCCTTGAAAATTTCACACTACCTTGACACACTGTTTCACTTATAATATTAATTTTTCATAATAATTGACTCATTTTAGGACTAGATTAATAAAATATATTTAAATTCATGTCATCTTGATAATTTTGGGCCAAAAATTACTGATAATGGGTGCAAAAAACCCTAGACCAAAAACAAATTTTTTGAATATTTGAAATTTTGACTGGAGGCCTTTTATGTTTTGCCAATGACTCTAGGTCAATCCCTACACAAAAGGATAATTAAAATGCATATATAAACATTTTTTCCTCTCATTTTGAACATTAGAAATGAATTTTAGAGAGAGAGATCAATTGGAATGAAATTATACAGAAGTATTGAGTTATTCTCTACATGCTAGCTTCCCTAATCTATTATGTATGTGAGCCAACCTTTTGCAGATCTATCAAGCAATCAAAGAATCCATCAATCAACTTGTGTGTGGAATCTCTTCTTCAAGGCTTTTCACATCAAGGTAATATTATCATTTTTCATTCATTTTTTTCATTCAGTTATTGTTGTTTTCTCCATTTTTTCATTTGTGAAAGATTGCATTTGTACATGGGCATCTAACATGGCCTTTTAGTTGGGATAGCTAATTGCATTATTCACATAATAATTTACTACCTAAGTTACACTTAAGGATGGGTTTTGGTGTGAAATAAAGTCTTGTACCTAGCTAATACCTACTAGGGGATTTATTCACATGTTAAGTTTACTTAGGTCCTAATAAATATTCCTTCTAGAAGAATTAGTTGTGATGTCTAGATCTTATCTTTTTAACTTTTATGTCAAGCTAGTTGTCTCATGACATAAGATTAAGACATTTTTTATGACCCTATCTAATCCTATATCTCACCTTAGCTATATAACCAAGGGGTTCTCATTTATAATTTGATGAGGAAGGGTAATCCAATTCTATTACAATCTTGAGTGTTACATATTAGTCATAGTATATGGCATCCATAATTGAAAATTCATTGAACTCATGATTTTCTCTTTTGTAGAAGGATTTTTTTTGTTTTGTAAATGATCCCGGAGGCTTGAGTCCTTGATTGACTCTAACAATCATGATTTATGTTGATAGGAAAAAATGAACAAAATTAGTGACATAAATTTAAATTTTAAAGATAGATTTGAGATAATAGATCTCAAAATTTTACACAAATTTCTTAGTATCTATGTATGTTAGAGAGATGATGAAATGTATCTCTAAAATTAAGTATGATTTATACATGTGGAGCAATTTTATGATGGAATATTGTAAGAGTGGTTCTACTCCAATTAGTCTAAGGCTGAATTTGAATAAGGATATTGGAGGTACAATATTGATCCTACTTGTAGTGTATAAAATTATACTCCCTTCTTGGAGATGGTACAATTCCACACTTACTTTGGACCTATTTTAATACCCTTGCATTCATGACCCTATAAATAATCATTAATAGGCCCCTAAGATCCTTTATTTCATATCCCAAGGCTTATTTTGGCTGAAATCCCATCAAAATCAACAAATGCATTCAATTTTCTAACAACCTAGCATTTTCTCACCCCAAAAAACTAGGGTGGGACTCATATGCCACCTTGGGAATATGAGTCCCCCCAGGTGGGACCCATATGCCACCTTGGACGTATGAGTCCCGTGTGGCCCTTTTTAGGGTTTGAGCCAAAAATTAAGGTTTTTAATTCAATTTTTTGGTTGATGTTGGTATTTGGGATCTAATAACTGGTAAATTAGATGAATTACTTATATAAAAAAGGTTTCAAATCATTATTTCACCTAGAGGGAGAAAGGAAAAGTCACTCAAGAGGTAAGCAATCCTATAGTTTTCAAAGAAAGAGTCTTCAAGAGAGATTTACAAGTATTAAAGAGCAAGAAAAATTGAAGTCTCGGAGTAGCATCATATTTATTTTGTAGGTCTTCAAGCTCATTTTCAGGTCAACATATAGAATTTTCAAGGATTAATGATGGTTTCCTATGGAGAATCATCATGGATTCGAGGTTGGGGAGATGCAACTAGCCATCAAGCCAAGCCTGATGACTTGTTTCCTAAGTGATTCCATCCTTCATTATCATTCTAATTTGTACCTAAGGGAAGGTACATGCATCATTATGGCTTACTCGGGTGATTAGAGTTCTTCAAAAATAAGTCATCATCTTCATGTTCATTTATGCATCCTATTCTAACACATTAGAGTAGGGTTTCATTGCACTTTCTATTAGGACTTTCATACATATTTACTATAAAGATCTATTACCTCTTTCAAGATTTAATTATCAAACTAGGGGTTTGACCTAGGAAAATCCCCATAAGCACACCAATACAATATTTTGTTTTATAGAATTTTAGCAGGTTGAGATCCGAAAACAAAGTTTGGAATGAAGAGTAGAGATAGAAGAACAAATTCAAATCTTAAATTTTTGAAAAAGAAAAATGAGAATGATATGCCACTTGTGGCGTATGTGTCTTGGTATAACACTTTTCCTATATTTTAGAGGATTTAGACTTGTCACTATGAAATTCCAGTTTCTACCCAAAACCCTAAATTGGGACTAAATTACCCAGCCTAACATATGAGTCCTAATATGCTTTAAAATTCAAAATTTCAGGATTTCATACCTTTTTCTAAGCATCTTCAATTTTCTAGGTGCCCCTCTGTCCTTTCTTAGTTCATTATTCTAATTTTTAATTGCATATCTTGGGTTGCACAATTAGGTTTGCATATCATTGCATTTTCTTCTTTCCAAGCCTTTGTTTTGTGGTGAAGCCCCTTTTGTCTTTAATAACACCCTAGGACACCTTATTGCAAATCTCTTTCCCTAATTTCATCCCTAGATTGATATCTTTAAGATATCCTTGAATGGAATATAAGGAAATAGGAGGAAGGTCCTAAACCCCCTTTTTGTGTTCCATCTCCTAAAAGGTGGAAACCCTCCAGGTATTTCTCCACATTTCATTTTGGTGAACCTAGCCTTTAGAAGACCTTATTTTCTAATTTGAAGTGCATCATAGTCCTAGATCTAGCTTACATTAACTTTGCATTAGGTCTTGCATTAGTCAATTTGCATCTAGGGTTTCTAAATCTTGCATAAGTGAAAGCACATATAGGTTGCATTTTATGGCATCTTTCATTAATAAATTTCACTTGAAATTTGTAATTGGACATAGTCCCTAAGACTATATACAAACCCAAAAACCTAAAATTTACTCAAAATTTATTGAAATTAGTGTCAAAACCCTAATCTAGGACTCATTCACCCCTCTGGGTGATTTAGTCCTGGTACAGGTGGGTTTACTTGATTTCTGGGTATTCTTTATGGATTGTTTTTCAACATTTGAACCCTTGAAAAACACTAACTAGGACTCATATTCCTCTGTGAATGATTTAGTCTTGTGTTAGATCTAAAACTCCACTTTACAACATTAAAAGCCTTATTTATGTGCTTCTATTTGTTGTTCTTAGAATTTTGTTTATATTTAATCAGTTTTTCTTTCAAACATTTCATTAAATCTAGCTTAATTTAGTTTTATTTCAATTGTGGATAGAATTAGATTACTACACTTTTCATTCCTAGTAGTAGTTCATAGTTCAATAAGCTTAGATTACACTTTGCATTCATTAGAAAAAAAACTCAAAAATATCTATAAACTAATGAAGCACTTGGAGAAAGCATAGTTAATTAAGTATTTCAAATCTCTTTTTCCAAGTTAACTTAACCCTCAAGCATGTTTAGTAGTCATGGATTTGATAAGTTAGATGAATCCCTTGAGGACTTCATCTCGCAAGGTCCCTCCACTAAAGCTTGTTACAACAAACTAAAACAAAGAGAATTTAATGTAATCCAACCCCAACTCATCCTATACCCACCTTCAAAAAAACCTCAAACTCAAAACAAACCCATTTTCACCCTTGAACCACCTATGAATAATGTTTTGCTTGAATCAAGTTATAATATCATTGCTCATAGATATAACACTAGAAAAAATCCACAACCAAGAAAAACAACTTCAACATCCCTACCTTTGCCTCAACCCATCTTGCCTAGTGCTCCTTGCTTGCCTTCAAATAGAGGGAAGGAGTATGATCTTGTTGAACAACTTAAGAATACTCCTGCAAAATATCCCTATGGGATCTAATTCAAAATTCACCGAATTATCATACTATGCTTCAAACAACCCTACAAAAAATTGTGGTTCCCTCTACTACAAAAGCAAGTGATGTGGTAGCTCTAATTCAAGGAATGAATGCAGTTAACATAGACATTACTTTTCATCAACATGAGCTACCTCGTTTAGAATTGAGAAAGAAAATCAAGGCCTTCATGATAATAGCTATCTATAATAGGGTGGGAATAAAAAGAACCCTTGTTGACAATGGGTCTGCCCTTAATGTGTGTAGTGTAACTCTTTTGGATAGACTTGGTGTGGATAAATTGAGAATTGAACCTGATTCCTTATTGATTCAAGGATTTGACAACATAGGAAAGCAACCGCTTGGTGTGATTAATTCACTTATTACAGTTGAAATGACTACATTAGAAACTCCTATTCATGTTATGCCTCATGATCTTTCATACAATATCCTTTTATTAAGACCTTGGATTCATGAGATGCATGTGGTGGCTTCAACTCTTCATCATATCATGAACTATGTCTATAACAATGATGTGTCCCAAGTTGAAATAGACCTTGAACTTGAAAGTTGCTTACAAGTTGAAAAAGGAATGACAAGTCCTCTAAACACATTAATTCTAACTTCAAACATAGAACCTATGAAAGAAGACAAATAGGAGATAGAAAATATGTATGTCCATGTTATTGGAAGATGATTGGGGTTCTTTAGACTTCACACCAACATTTATGGGAGAATACAAAGTTACAATGAAAGAAACCAAAAAAAAGAGTAGCCAATGGTAATGCCAACACATAATTCGAAACAAAACTCACAATAATCTACCTCATATAATCTAGAAGAAGAAACAACCTATATACAAAAAACTTTGATGAGATAGACTATCAACAACCACCAAAACCAAAAGCAATGGAGAAACTTTATGGAAAAGGTTATGAGCTTATGAAACAACTTGGTTATAATGGAAGAGGATGTGGAAGGAAAGAACAAGGCATTCATATTCCTATAGAACCTAACACACAAGAAACAACAAGTGGTTTGGGGTATTTCCCTTCTAACATAACACACGAAATGAAAATACCCTCCTTAAACATCAACACCATCATGTGTAAGCCTAAAAAAACTCTAAAATTGAAGCATCCATAATTGATTGATAAGACTTGTGAAGAATCATTGGAATACTTTGAAGATGATGAAGCCTTGAAAGAAATATTAGGATTTTATGATGAGTCATTTACTCCTAAAATGAAATGGGTTACATGTTCTTTTATTAGTGCTAAGAAAGAAGACAAAGAAAAGGAAAGTAATGAGATTAATGAAGACAACAAAGAATACAATCCCAAATTTCTAAAACAAACAACAGTCCCATTAGGATTTATACAATTAACATACTGATGGATATCACTAATGAGGAGAAAGTAATTAAGATAGGAAAGTGCCTTGATGAGGATGAACAAGAAGACCATGCAACTTTACTTCACGACTTTCCTAAAATTTTTGCTTCGACTTATTTGGATATGTTGGGGATTGTTGCTAAGATAGTGACATGTAACATAGTCCTTGTTGAGAATGCTAAACCAGTTAGAAAAAAGATACAAAAGATGAATCCTAAGATAGCATTATTAGTTAAGTCTGAGATTGACAAACTACTTGTAGCTAGTTTTATACGACCTATTGATTATTCTCCTTGGATCTAAAACATTGTTCCAGTGACAAAACCTGACAATTGTATTAGGATGTGTACAAATTTCATGATTTTAATAAAAAAACATTTAAAAGATGACTTTCCCCTTCCTAATATTGACATGATAGTGGAATGGACTACGAGATAGGCTTTGTTGTCATTCATGGATGGATTCTATGGATATAATCAAATCTTTATCAACCCTCGAGATTAATATAAAACAACATTTACTATAGCTTGGGAAACATTTAGTTGGGTAATTACGCCTTTTGGATTGAAGAGTGCAAGTGCAACATATTAGTGAGCTATGACATTGATATTTCATGATTACATACATAAGATTTTAGAAGATTATGTTGATGATATTCTAGCCAAACATTTAACTAGACAACACAATGTGGATATTCTTCAAAGACTCTTTGAATGAATTTGTGAAAGTATAACATGAGATTAAACTTGGAAAAGTGTGTCTTTGGTGTAGATAGTGGAAAAAATTCTAGGTTTTATTGTATCTCACAGAGGCATTGATGTGGACATGAAGAAAATTCATGCTATAGTTAACACGCCACCTCCTAGAAACATTTCTCAATTGTGCACTTTATAAGGAAGAATTCAAGCTATCCGTCACTTTGTACCATCCATAGTAAAACAAACATTACCCTTTACACATCTTCTTAAGAAATAGGTTCAATTTAATTGGAATGAGGATTGTAAATAATTTTATGAGAGTTTGAAAGATTATCTTGCTACTCCACCTATTTTACATCTTTCTATGTAAGACAAACCTATTATTCTTGATACAGCAGCATCGACCCATGCTTGCAACATTGTTGGCTCAACAAGATGAAAAAGGTAAAGAACATCCTATCTATTAGATTATTTTAACTCTAATTTATTATGAGACATGATATACGATAATAAAAAAATAATGTTTTTCTCTTGTGTTTGGTACTAGTAAATTTAGACACTACTTACTAAATGTTGATGTACAAGTGATGATGAAATTTGATCCTTTAAAACATCTTTTCAAATAGCTTTTTCAGGATGCTTAGCTAAATGGGTTATGTTGTTAACTAAGTTTGACCTTAAGTTTGTCTCACAAAATTCAATTAAAGGAAAAGCCTTGACCAACCAGTTAGTTAACACTCTCTCTCCGCTAGCGTCACCTAATATTGATTCATTCCTTGATGATAATGTGTTGATGATTGAAACTAATACATGGGAGTTATACTTTGATGACTCTAAGTGTAGAAAAGGCTCCGACATAGGGGCTATAATAGTCCCGATTGCAAGAAATACTATTCCCTTGTCCTATCACTTAAAATTCCTATGCGCAAACAATACAGTGGAATATGAAGCATTAATTGATGGATTATGCACCACTTTAACTCAGGGAGCTCAAGACATTAAAATATTCATTGATTCATAATTAGTTACTAGTGCTTGCACCTTAGCAAGGCGCAAGGGTTACGCTGATAGGAGGGTATACTATGGTAGTGTATTCGAAGGGCAGAGAGGGGGGAGAATGCATGGGGAAAGTGCAATTTGGTTTTTTTAAGTAGAGTAGAACATGCCAAGTGGATGAACAATACAATATACTATCTTAAATGGTTGAAGTGTCGAAACATTATAGCTCAACTGGACCAAGTACATTTGTTGGTAGTTCATGATATACAAAATGTGTGCTATGAGAAGTCAAAATACTGGTGAACAATTTTGTATTAGAACTTTTTTTTGGACTAAACACAGTACAATTGTTGGTGTTTGATGGTGAGGGGCTATGATATATGCCATTCGGCTTCAAGGCCTGCAAAGCAAAAGAAATGGAATGGTTAGGTGGAAACATGCTCCATGTTCAATTTATTATAAAACTATTAAATATACATCTATATTTAATTTCTAAAAGAGAAATTGCTGATATAAGAATAAGCAGGAGCGACATGAGGGAGAAAGGGAAAAGAGTTGTGCACCTTGACTTTTTAGAGATAGTTGTTGTAATCGGGCTTCCTCTTCTTTTCTCATAGTTGTGTATGGGTGGTTATGCATTTTTTAGAATCTCTCAAAGGAGAACATTGGCTGAATACGAAGGTTGTTCAACGATTTCACTCTGGATATAGCTATAAATGTAAGTCCTTGTCGTTCTATTTTCCCAATGTTGATAGTTGCTCTGGATAGCGTTAGGCCTTGGGATTTGTGTATGGTAATAGCCCATGCCATTGTGAGCGGAATTTTCCTACGACTGCCCAATGATACAGGTATTATCGGTATATTTTTGGGGTCATTTGCATTCCATGCTGGCCCACTATAATTATCGATCCTTGCCACAACATAAAGTGGAACATCTGGTGGTCTGGAACCAAGGCTGTAAACTATCTCAACAACTTCACCTAGAGCTCCATTTACAAGGCCTGCTTGTGTCCATATGTTGGTTGTCAGCATGATGCGCTGCCCTCTACAAAGCAATACCTGCTTTTCAAGTTGTTCATCAGTAGTTGCATTATCTGCTTCAGCCCTGGTGGTAGTTGCAGCACTTATTGCAATTGGACAGTTTAACAATTTCAACATTCTTCTATTGTGAAGTCTAACTAAATCATTGGTAGCAAACAAGTGCATTGAATTGTCGAACATTTCTTTTTCGCTAGAGGTGAGATGCTTATTTGTGCGTGTTTTTAAAAGTTCCCAATCCTCTTGTGATGATTTTGCATTGCATATGTTCTGCAATAGTTGGTGGAATTGTCTTTGTTCTGGAGTCTCACCCTGTTGATGAAACACTGTGTTTAAGGTGACAACGGCCGTGAACTAGTCCCATAGTGTTTTTGCATTTGAGTGTGATGTGTAAATAGGCTTGTCTAGTACAGGCGGGAGCTATTCAAGGTCACCTATCAGGATTATTGACACCCCACCGAAATAAAGATGTTGTCGATGCGGGAAGGCCTCACGTAGTCTCGCATCTATCTTCAGTAGAAACTTTGGTCCTATGAAGCTCATCTCATCAATCAACACATATCTTATGTGTTTCATCTCTTCCTGAAATGTTATTAATGATTGGCCTTGCAGTGGGTGCATTTCTTTGACAGGAATTCGAAGCATTGAATGTATAGTTGATGCATGTATATTAAATGCAACAACCCCTGTAGGAGCCAATGTGAGTAGCTGGTTTTGCTGGTGCAGATTGTAACTATCAAGTGCTTTTCTTATGCGAGCAATCAGGTATGATTTCCCTGTACTTGCTGTCCCTTGAATAATCATGTGTAATGGTTTATTTGACTAATGTTTGCTATGGTTGATAATATGTGTGAGTGCTAGTTTTTGTTTGGAAGATAATGTATAGTCTGGGACATCATACTTAGTTGGAGCATGCCTTTCATGGCTACATGCTTTTTCCATGTTTATAAATTGTGTGGCAATTTCATGAAGCTCTTGGGGCACTGCAAGTTGTTCCCATCTGTAGCTGCTATCAAACTCACGCCTACCAAGCAGGTCAAGCTCATTTAGGCTGATGTTGTTTGAGGGGCCCATTTGTGAAAATAATTCCCATTCATTCATTTCTAGCATGTCCCTTTTGTCCATGTCAATTTCACTGTCTGATTCTGCATCGTCGGTGTTTTCGTCTGACGGGGCGGTGCGCAGGACATGCCATACATCATATTTGGATGTATTCATTTGCTTCCAATTTGCAAGTATTGTATCCTTAGTTATCCCTATGTCGATTTCCAAGCTTCGGAAGTGCTTGTACAGTAGGAGCTCACTCCAACAAAAAGTTTCGAACTGGTCTGAGTCCTCGTCTGGGATGGTGTAGAACTTTGGGAAAACATTGACAATCGCTTTGACCTTTCTTTCTTTCCACTTGCATCCCTTGCGACTCGCAGAGTACGAGAAAGATCGTGCAGATTCAAGTAGCGTTGTTGTCTCCAATTCTGGAGGTCGATTAATGTACGATGAAGGTAGCTAGGTTGTAGATGGCTTTCATGTGGACCTCTTGTTATTCGATGGAACATTTTGCGTCCAACATTCAAAGATGTAAAAGGTCGATTACAAACATTAAGCGGCAATTTCTGAAGCATATGGCATGTTTCTTGTGCTCCAATATCACGCTCTGCCACGATTTCTGCCATGAATTTTTGATATGCTGCGAGGGCTGGGACATCTTGTTTTTGGGTTGCAGATATTCTTGCTAGCATGTCAGTACAAGTCTCAGATGCTCTCTCTGCTTTTGATGCATATTTGGCAATGTATTTTAGAACAACTGCCTGCGAGATGACAGGTTGACAATCTATGTTGGCTCTCCATATTGAAATCATTTCTGGATTGTGTATGTTTAGCCTATCATCATTCTGTGCAGGTTCATATTGTTTTGTCCCACAGTTGTCACGTGATAGGGTAGATATAATTTTCTCTTTCCATGGAGCTTTGTATCGACATTCTACCTTTTTCCCTTTCTTTCGCAAGCATGTCCCCTCTCTGCATTTTGTGTGCCTTTGGACATGATTTATGATCTCTTCATAGTCATGAGAGGGGTCTGTAGCAAATATTTGTGTTGTGTCTAGTAAGCAAGGATCATCTTGGAAAGATCAAAAAATCAAGTTGTTTCTTGCTGATGCAGCACGGGGATTCCAAGCACTGACATACCTGTCAAAGAATTTCCTAGCCTGTTGAACTGCTACACTGTCATCCCAATCAAGTTTATCCATGTTTGGTGCATCATAGAGCCAAAGGAATCCATGTACATGTGCAGTGCCACGATGCTGCCATTCATACCTGTACCAGTAATCTTTTGCATTGAGGAGTTTCTCAATTACCTCTTCACGAAACACTGTGAATCGTTGATGCAAGTACAATGATGTGGTGTGGGGGTTGTTGACTACATTTTCTAAGCGCTGTTTATTTGTTTGCATTCCTACCGGCACACCATCCGAGATCAAACATTGTAGGTCTGGCCACTTTGTGTCTGCTGCACTTAATGTGAAGAATAGAGTGGGAGACCCTATTTGGTTGATCATATTTGTTAGTTCAGCACAACATTTGTTCCAATATGGTCTTGTGCCTCGCATTGAAGAGCCAAAGTGCATGAGCTCTTGAGCTAATTGTGTGTCAGGTAAGTTTTTCAAGTGTGCTCGAAGGTCCTCAATAGTGGTTGGCATGTTCTCTTCTGCATTTTTTTTAATGAAAACTACAGCAAGCCCTTGGCTACGATGCCGCATCATAAGATTAAGCATGAAATATCGGAACCTTGGATGCCTTCCAAATCTATGGTCATGAAATCTCATTAAGTGGAGTGCATACTCATGCATGTGCACTTCCCTAATTCATGGTTGCATTTGTAGTGCAACTCCAGTTGGAAAGAGTGTTGGAAATGCCATATCAAGCAACCCCTCAGTATTGTATTCATTTATCGACGATGAGTTTATTTCAGGCCAGTCTATAATGTTGTTTGTGTTGTCGTCAAGGTCTAATGTTTTCTTAATAATTTCTAACTCACGGCATCTATTTGGAAGTCTAGCCATAAAAGACGATGTGTTTACTGTGTTGCGTTCAATATCATCCCCATCAGAGTCAATTTCATTATTTGGAATGACCATGTCTTCATTGGTTTCAACGGTATGTAGCATATTCGATATGTTTGTTCTTGCTTTAGGAAATTGCTCTAAGTGCTCAAAACTTATTGCAACATCATGATAGTATGGGTCATATTTGACTTTGTATTGCAACGCATCTCTAATATGACTTCTACTGACATAACAATCATAATAATGACCTTCTGTATGCAATCTTCAAACTATGAGAATGTCCAACTCTTGTATTCTTCATGGAAGCACTTTTGAAATGTTAGTGATATCTTGCGGGAAGCTAATCGTGTGGCCACTATATCTATATTGGCCTCCAGTAGTGTGGGTTACTTGTAGTACTGGGCTGATTTTGGCAATGAGCATTTCCTCCACTTGGGTGAGTCTTTTCAAAACAAACGGTTGCTCTCCTGGGTCCATGTTGTTGAGTGCAGAGAACCGATGGATGCCTCTCTCAGTGAAACATCTCTTACAAGTTGCGTTAGCACCTGATGAATGGACATGCATGCCTGGGTAACATTCCTTGCATACAATGCATGTTTTTCGGTTGGATAGTGCATCTATTCTTTGACAAAAAAATTTCATCACCATCATGAAGTTATCATTGTTGTTGCATGTTGTTCCATGTTGATCTAGGCATGTTTGTTTCTGTAAAGATCTATTGCACTTTTCTGCATTTATTTCCTCCCTATGACGATCATAGTAAGCTCGAATTTTCTCACAATCTTGTAGTCTTCTGGCTTCTGTTAGTTGGGGGCTATTTTGACTTTCATGCAATATTTTTAGTCGCCTTCGAGTAGCTATCTCTTCTCTATGGCGAGCATAGTAAGCTCTATTTCTTTCCCGGTTTTGTTGTCTTCTTACCTCCTTTTTATATGGGTCACTTGCATTGTTCCCTGTTGAGGAGTCTGCCATATGTGGGTATGGACACGTTAGGGTAGATTAGGAATAAGAGCATAGCAAAACCAGATGAAACAAAAATGCTTATATAACCAAAATGTAGATGAACATGTAAAGATATTCCTCATTGGTTGACGAATGCATGTTGCAATATGAGAAGGAACACAATTTGGAGGTACAAGAGAAAGGTGCATATGTAAGCTGCTAAACAAACATGTGCATTTTTTTGTAAATCCAGAGAAACAATATTTTACATATTTATATCCATCTAAAGGCATTAACATGATAGTTTTTTAGAAAGAAAAAGATATTGCCATAGTTCTTTACAACATAAGTTCTTTTTGCCATGCATACCATCTGTAGTCATACTACACTTGTAAAGAGAGCATCGTAACTATATTAGGGTCTGTAGTATGGCTAGGGTGAGCCTACGAGTTCCACAACAAGCTGTGGTACAACAACGGGCTCAATGGGGGGAGGAGCTCTTGCATTGCAGATTTCCTAGATTTTTTTGAGCAAAAAACTATTCTCTTCAATGTAATCTAGTTGTTCGACCTTGGAAATGGTTGCTTTTAAGCGTTGCTCTGCATTGTACATTTCAAGGTTACAACGCAGTGTGAATACATAATGCTTGTTCAAGACACTCCTAATCACCTCTTCCACATTTCTATCAGCAGCTTGATCAAATTGTAGACTATATAGTTTGTCTGTAGGCACGCCCATGAGTTGTGTCGCCCCTTCGTCGAATGCAATTGTCCATATTATATTTGTGTGGTCCTGCAACTTGACTTGAAGTATATACCTATAGTCACAGGTATCACTTATTGCATTACATTTTCCACAAAACCACTTTCCATCATTTGTCTGTGATAGTCTTTTCTTACAAGGCTTGTTACTTGAGTGGGAAGGGCATGCTGGATATCAAAATGAGTCAGTTTTTATGAATTGTGTTGTTGCCACCAACATGCATTGTAGAGGTTGAGCTGTATTTCGAGCCTCTTCACGAATGGCATTGATCGTGAGTCTTCTAGCAGGTGGGGGCATGTGAAAGGAGCTAGTAGTCAAAGCCTGAATGGTAGCGTCATTTTCTTTGAACCATGTTTTAATCTGTTCTAACTCTTCTATTTGAGGGTCAATCAATAGTTTTGTAGTGGATGAGGTGTTGATCACCTTTCCATTGAATTCAGACACATTCCCATTTCGAATAGAAAGAACTGGTGATTCACGCATGAGGTATTTCTTGTGCAGCTGTGCACCCTCCTTTTCGGCTAACAACCCCCATAAAGTAACATTTATATTTGTGTTGGACATGTCAAGAATTGTTAAGGTTCGTCTTGTGACCTCTATCCCATCTCTTCTCCTGATTGTGGTGCATGGATGTACACAAGTGACAATTCCAATTGCATCAACATTTGAACCGTTGCTTTTGCTTACCAATGCATTGAGGGGTGTGAAAGAGCAGTGCTCTTTAGGGATGGAATCATCATCTTCACAGAGGGAAACCCTTGAGTCAGGCATAAGAGAAATTTCCAACCCGCTATTAAGCTTGTTGTAGACTCTATTAGCAGGTCGAACCGTGCCTCCAGACAATGTGTATGTAGCTCCTGCGATAATTTTATCACAATGGGTGTGAGATGCTTCATTGAAGCATGTCACACGTGTCTCAGTTCCTTCACAATCTATGATATCAAAGGTGAAGATATGGCCACTTCCTTTCTGTGTGGTGTAGCTATGTATATCAGTCTTCACAGTTACACGACCTTTAACAGTCCACCTTGGTTGAAATGGATTCAAGTTTTTGATAGGCGTTATTGTCAGTGGTGCCTCCTTTGGTAGGATTGGATTGACCCCAAATAGTAGACGTCGAGGAGCTAGTCTTTCAGGAATGCAAGGGTTTTTTGAAGAAGTGGCCAAGCTAGAGGGTTCTCCTGTTGAGCGCTCAAGTTGTTCAAGATGTTTTGTGCATAGGAAAACTGGCTCCCCAACAATAGCATGTGTTGTGTGCACAATATCAAGGTCGACAATAACAATCCACCTAAATATTCGAAGCGAGATGAAGTATAAGTAACAAAATCTAAGAGGAGAGTAGGTCTCACTTATTCTTGTGCCATGTAGAAGTTAGTACATGAACATACCGTGTGCTAGCTGTTTGAGGACAGCTGTATCTTTTCAGTTGCATGATGGAGCCAGGTACAAGCACATTGGATTCTATGTAGGAGTTATATTTAGTTGGCAACGATGCTTTCTGCTTGTGCACACCATCAGATATTTCCAACCTATATCGATTGTTGTGCGTATATTCAAAGCCAAAACTTGAGATAGCTATGACTTGGACATGAGGTTCCAAAGCGACATTTCCTCCATGTATCAATCTAATTGCATCTGGAGTCAACAAGCTTGCCATGGTGCAAGGAAAGGAGAGAATCCTGCACAAATGTATTGGATGTAAGGCACTTGTGCAAAGGAGTCAATAGAACAACCCTTTCATCAAACTATAGCAACTTATTGGTAGATAAAGTCGAGTAGTCGAAAGAAGAGCCAAGCAACTAAATTGAAGCTGGATGCAAGTAGCAACATGGCTAGGAATAATTCAGTTATGCACATTTTTTATGAACATCCACCTCATTATGTGGAGCGAGGAAAGGAAAATTATATACTCTCTATGCAATTTACTATCAGCTATACTAATTTTTAGTCAGTTGCATACATG